>CATLJY010000832.1:0-92000 GCA_949987705.1 Thereva unica
TATGATCGCACTTCCATCAGTCCGAAATAGTTACGGCACGTGCAGGTTATGCTACATGTTATTCCCCCTATTCCGCCGATGACTGACCACCGTTCTTTCAGACTATACTATCTAAAAAGGAACCAGTGAAATTATAGGTGACGATCTGATTCTCTCAATGTATCAGTGCTGACAAAACTTTACCGGTCTCTTACCGCTACAGCAATGTGACAAATTACATGGGTGTAATTTATTCCTTTGCCTTGACGCGCACGATACAAACAAGGAATTCGTACAGAAATAAAACAAATTTAGTGTGGAGCAATCGTCAATCAGCATTTCCGAACTCCTAAAACATCCAAGAGTTGAAACCCATTGCGCCATCCCCTTTCACATCCTTCCAGCTCTCATAACCCCAGACATATTTGTTAAGATCACCCAAAATAAGTTTTAAGAAAAAACAAATACATTTGTACTTGAGCTATTTCTTGCGCATTTGATCAATTGTACCTGCTTTGAGGGGACTCCTAATTCCACTAGGACCCCGAACAGTCTCCCCCCTCTCTCTCCCCCCCTCTCTCTCCCACTCTCTCTACTTCCCTCTCTCCCTCTCTCCCGCTCTCTCTCTCCCTCTCCCTCTCTCTCTCCCTCTCCCTCTCCCTCCCTCTCTCCTTTTCAGAATAGGAACTGTGTGATGTCTAATGTTTTGTTGTCCATGGCTATGAATCACAACATAATTATTGAGCAAAAGTTTCTTGAAGTGAGCCATACTCAGATGGAAGCTGATTGTAAGCATTCCACTATCGAACGAACACTTAAGAATAGAGATATTCATGTTCCTGCAGAATATGTTGAAGTCTGTAGATCAGCTAGGAAAAAACCAAAGCCTTATGACGTAACTTATTATTATTATTCTTGTTGAGGGGCGCTTTAGCGGGCACTGCGACCTATTTTGTTTGGTCTATTGTGCCATCCCCTTCTTTAAAAACCATCAAGGTTAAGGCTTCTTAGGTAGCCTAAAACTGATTTAGGGTTGCTGTCCCAAATCTCCCTGGGAGTAGGGAAATCACGATGGAGAAGGCTCAGTCTTTTCCTGGCTGTAGCCCCACAGTCGCACATCAAGTGCTCCGCGGTTTCGGGAGCTGTCCCGCAGAATCGACAGCCAGAGTCGGCCACCAGTCCTATTTTGTTTAGGTGATAGTTAAGCGAACAGTGGCCCGTCAGGAGCTCTGTTATTATTTTTAGCTCCCACCTCTTGAGATTTAAAAGTTTGCCCGCCTTAGCTTTATCGATTTGGATGAATCTTTTAGCTTGACGAGCACCCTGGGTCCTAGACCAGCTTTGAAGAAACATCTGGTCAACCCAATTCTTTAAGGCCATTTTTACGTGGCAGCTTGCTAAGCTACAGAAAGGTTCCGGACCAATAGGTAATGAGTTTGCGCCTGCTCTAGCCAGGCTATCGGCAATCTCATTACCAATGTAACTTTCGTGGCCCGGAATCCACATCAGCGTGACACCATTGTTCCTGCTGAGGAATTTCAGGGATTGAAGACAATCCAGGACAGTCTTTGATGACACTCTGTGCGATTTAATGGCCAGCAGTGCAGCTTGACTGTCCGAGAAAATAACAATGTTAGAGCTATTTGGAGCTCTATTAATACAAGTCTGAGCACACACCTGGATGGCGAGTACCTCAGCCTGAAAAACAGTGGGGGTAGTGCCCAGAGGCATGGACATTTTGCTCCTTGGGCCATAAACACCCAGCCCTACCTCTTTATCGGTTTGGGAACCATCTGTGTACCAAAAGGCCGTGCTTCCTCTAAAGAGAGGCCTGCAATGTTGCCACTCTGACCTACTTCGAATAATCGTCGTAAACGGTTTGTCAAAGTCAAGAGTAGCAGGAATGGTATCGGACAAAGATATCATTGGCTCCAAGTTCAGCTCCTTGAGGATCGATAAATGATCCAGCAGGTCTCCTGGCTTAAAGGAGAAAAGGTCCCGTAGACGCAGTGCCCCTGCCAGAGCCTCTTTTTTCACCACCAGGTGTAGCGGAGGAAGGTTCAGTAGAGCCCCCATAGCTACAGTCGGACAGGTGCTTTTGGCCCCTGTGATACCAAGACAGGCCAGTCTTTGCACCCTGGCCAGCTTAATCATAGCACCCTTTTGTTTGGTCTTAGCCCCCCGATTAAAAATGGAATTCGCCCGCAGCTAGCACGCAGCTGGCATGCACTAGCCCGCACGGCGCCCGCAGCTAGCATGCACGCCTGAAGACTAGCACGCAGCTAGCATGCAGCTGGCACGCACGAATATTATAAATCACGAGTAAAAATGAAATTCGCCCGCAGCTGGCATGCACTAGCCCGCACGGCTCCCGCAGCTAGCATGCACGCCTGAGTGAAAATAAAACTAGCCCGCAGCTAGCATGCAGCTGGTACGCACGAAACTCAAATTTAAAATGAAAGAAAAAAATTTTTTTTTTCGTAGAATAAAAATTCTACGCCTCTTGAAAAAGATGGAGAAGAGTATTATATATGTATGTAAAGTCGTCATCAAATCGAACTTTTTCATTAAATTTTTTTCAAGTATCTGCATTAAAAACAAATAGGAATTTTTCATATTTAACTAGAGAATACATTTAATGAATCAAAAACAATTATTCATCATACTCAAACTTATTACTAGGCGCTAATACATTATGATTTCTTTTTTCTTATATTATTTTATTGCATTAAAAATGAAAGTACAAATTTGCAATTGAATTAATTATTATTTTATGAATAGTGGTGGTAATATTGAGTATCAAAAGAGGTAGATTACGTACACATTTAACACCAACGTGGAAACCTCTAAAGCGGAAAAATTGTGGATTTTCTAACCGCGTGCATCCTTGTGGCGGGAGCGTGCATCCCTGTGGCGGGAGAGTGCATGCGTGTGGCGGGAGCGTGCATCCCTGTGGCGGGAGCGTGCATCCCTGTGGCGGGAGAGCGCATGCTTGTGGCTAGATCCTACATATTTTAAGCAGGCACATTTTGAGATTTTCGTGCGTGTGGCGGGAGAGTGGGTACCTGTGGCGGGAGAGTGCATCCCTCTAGCGAACAAATTTTTAGATTTTCGTGCCAGTGGCGGGAGCGTGTATCCCTGTGGCGGGAGCGTGCGTACCTGTGGCGGGAGAGTACGTACTTTTGTGGCGTGCCTGTTTGTTCGCTATGCGTGCTAGCTGCGGGCGCGTGCGTGCTAGTAAGGAAATTAACCATGAAATTATTTTTAATCGGGCCACCATGCGATGGATGCATATGTGATCATGGGCCTTACGACCGTAGTATATAGCCAAAACATTAACCTAGGTTTAAGACCCCATGCAGGGGATGCAGTTGCCTTGGCAGTTACTCTCTCAATTTGAGATTTCCAGGAGAGCTTTTGATCCAGGATTATGCCTAGATATTTAGCTTCCTTTGAGAAACCTATTTCTTTGCCGTCCACAGAGGGAGCTTTTAAATTTAGCTTCCTTCTATTAGTAAACGGTACGATGACAGTTTTTTGTGGGTTAATACCCAGATTCTTGCTACGGCACCAGCTATGCACATGTGACAAAGCGGCTTGCATGAGGTCTGAAACGGTGCTATCATGACCGCCGCTAACCGTTATGACGATATCGTCAGCATAGGCCTGTGTTTTAAATCCACGGTTATTCAGCTCGGCAAGAAGTTCGTCGATCACGATTGACCATAGGAGGGGTGATAGAACGCCCCCTCGAGGACAGCCTTTAGCAGCAATTACCGTAATCGATTCACCATTCATCTCAGCAGTTATCAATCTGCTGCTGAGAAGCGACGTGATCCATCTCGCAGTGGGGCGAAGAATGCCTTTTTTTACTGCTGCTTCATTGATCGCGTCGAAGGTAACGTTGTCAAACGCACCCTCAATGTCTGCAAAAGCGCAGAGAGAGATTTCCTTGGCACTGAGGGACTTCTCAATATCTCTCACTAGCACATGAATGGCAGTCTCTGTAGATCTGCCTGGCCGGTAGGCAAATTGCAGACAGTAGTGAAGTGGGCTCGCTGTAAGACCCTCTCTAATATGACTGTCTAAAACTTTCTCCATCGTTTTCAGAAGAAAGGAAGAGAGGCTGATGGGTCGATAGGATTTTGCTTCTCTATTTGATCTTCTCCCCGATTTAGGGATAAAGACTACCCTAGCCTCTCTCCAACACCTCCGAATATGGGCCAGCGCAAAGCTACCCCGAAAAAGTGGTAGCAGGACCGGTAAGATCTCTTCCAAGCCTCTCTGAAGGAGGCTGGGAAGATGTGGTCCTTTCCAGCAGCCATGAAGGGACTGAAGGTGCCAATGGCCCACTCAATCTTACCGGCAGTGAAAATCCTGTTTGCCAGGCCTTTGTTCCTATTATAGGACCGATGGGCAAGTACTACCTCCGATTCAATGTTAGGTTCAAAGGCCAATCCAGGGTTAATTACCTGAGAGCCAGGGAAATGAGGGCTCATTAATAGCTCCATGGTATCCCTGGTGTTCTCCGTAAAGGACCCTTCAGAGGTCTTGAGAGAGACAATGCCATTAGAGTGATCCTTAGACAGAACTTTGTGTAACCTCGTGGACGCTGGCAGTTTGACTATTTCTTCGCAGAAGGCTTTCCATGACCTTCGTTTGGATTTTCTCAAATCTTTATTGTAATTGGTAAGGGCTTTCTTGTAGGGGTCCCAGTTGCCCGAGACTTTAGCCCTATTAAATAATTTTCTGACTTCTCTCCTTTGCTTGCAGAGATCATTGTTCCACCATGAAACCTTTCGGTTAGTGCTTCGAGGTTTCGCAGGGCAGCTGCTCTCGAAGGCTGCGATGATCGTTTCCTCCAGATTGGTAGAGACAAGGTCGAGATCGGCCTCAGTAATGAGATTAGTATCCATATGGCTGATTCCTAAACTGAGAGCTGTGCGATAAGCGTCCCAGTCAGTCTGCCGTGGAATCCTAAATGCTTCCGAGGATATTGCAGAAGCTCTCAGGTTAAACCTTATATGTCTATGGTCAGACATTGATGGCTCACTTGAGACGTGCCAGTTTAGTATTCTGGAACTGACAAATGTGCTAGCAAGAGTCAGGTCAATTACCTCTTGCCTAGTCACATTAGAAAAGGTAGGTTCGTGCCCCTTGTTCATAACCTGTAAATTGTAGGTAGTAATGAAATCAAGGAGGCAATCGCCCCTAGAATTAGTATTGGTGCTTCCCCACACAAGGTGGTGCGCGTTGGCATCGCAACCAATCACTAACTGAATATTCCTCCTAGTGCAGTCTTGCACAAGTCTCTTGACATCTGGTGGTGGTGGGGCAGGCTCTTCACCAGGGAAGTAGGCCGAGGCTATAACGAGCCTGGGCATTCCTACGTCTCCAGGTAGCACTACCTCAGCCGCGACCAGATCTCTGGATACGAACGGAAGGCATGTTAGTCTCTTCCCCATGAGCAGTGCTGCTCTAGGGCAGTCATGCTCGGTGGAGTAGATCAACCTGCCAGCATTAGTAGCGAGGCCACATATTCTTCCTCGGTACCCCCATGGCTCTTGGATTAGGGCCGCATCTAAATTGCCCGAGATAAACCTTTTTTCAAGTATTGCAGAAGCAGCCTTGGCGTGATGAAGGTTTATCTGGACAAGCTTCATATTGGAAGCAGTACTCATTTCCTGAAGGGATTTTTTCTCCTCCCCTTCTTAGGACCCTTACTGGGCTGTGGAGGTTTACCCCTTGAGGATTGGAGTGGCGATTTTAGGGGCTCAGCCCCGCCTGTAGCGGCAATAGAGGAAGCATCCAGAGTTGCTTCCCGACGATTCCGCCAGCAGCACCAGCCTCTCTGGAGGCTATATGTTCGCATGTGTCGGATGGTGCGGTACTAGACATTGCCCCAGCCGCTTGAAATACTGAGCTAGTGGAGGGATTCATTACCTCGTTAGAGGAACCCCCAACCACCAGCCCAGAGAGTGCAGTGGTCACCATCTTCACATTGGAGCTTACCTCTTCCATTTCCGGAGCAGGCTCATGCGAGGCTTCAGATATTAGCCTCGGGGCATCTGCTTCCTTGGTGATAGGAGCGGAAATGGTCGCGGTTGCTCGCGAAGTGCTAGCGGTCGCTGAGGGGACAGTATGAGTTTGGCCAGAGTCAGCCTTGGACATAGGCTTTTCTGCCGCCTTAATCCTAAGCTGTGCCCAACCAAACTTGTAGCCAATTTGGCCGCCTGTCCGTCTCAGCTCGTCAATTGACCTTTGGTCCACGGAGAACGTCATCTCCGTAAATGGTGGACGGTGCACTTTGTGGAGTACTCTCTCCATTCATGCACCCTTAGAGCCCTGTTTTGGACCGCTATCCATTTCAACATAATGTCGGTAGGGTCTTCGGTTGCAGCCGGGAAATATCCGACCACAACATAGCTGCGCGGCAGCTTGTCTTCGTCCACAGCGACAAGACTAGCTCCTTCCCAGGGCTTAAGGTTAACCATCACACCTTTCAGCCACGTGGACGTGGCCGAGTCGGCGCAGGTGATGGGTAGCCACCCCGGGCGCGCAGCGACACCTAGGAACCTCGGCTGCTCTGAGCTTTGTCCCAACTGGGCTATCGCCTCCAGAAGACTCCCTTGCACAGCAGTTAACTGATCCGTGGTCAGGAGAGTCTCTGGGTAGTCAGCAGCGAGCACACCCATTCTGACACTCTCTGCTATTTGGTAGAAGGTCGGCTTTGAAGCTGTTTTAGGCTTCAGTGTGGGTGCGTCGCACTTCTTTGGTGAAGGCTTTTCAGCTGGCTTTCCAGGCCGTATAGCTGGAGCCTTCGCCCTTTTCGCCGGGGCATTTTGGCCTGGATTGGATCCAGAGGATCTACCCCTCTTCTTATTAGGAAGAATGGCTTTCCTCTCTTCCTCGGGGGCCACGCAAATCCTTTCGGCATCTTCCCGAGAGTAACCAGCATCCATAAGTCGCTTAAAACGTTTGGTGGCTGCGCCACTCCGGTTTTTAGAAGGAGCTTTTGGATTTCCAGTTTGCCGCTCCAATGGAGCAGAAGGTGAGCGCGGTTCCGCTGGTGGGCCTTTAAGGAGATCTTCTTCCATTGAAGGAGTGATCTCAGCGTGCTCCACGACTGCCCTCATTGAAGAAGGATCCCGAAAATTCCCCTTCATTGGGGCCGTGATCGGCACCCTGCTGCATGAGTTCGCAGGGAATGTCCAACTGGTCTTGTAGGTTGGCCTGTTGGGGGTCTATGGAAGCCCCAGAAGTGGTTGAAGCGTTGAGAGGTGCTCCATCCTCATTATTATTTTTTAAGGTATCTATATTGATCCCACGAGTTGTGCGAGAAAGGACAGTCGCCCATGGCAGAGCTCCGCATTACCATGGGAAGGCTAATTTAAGGGGTTGCTCTGATTTTTGGTTTTAAAAAAACAAAAATTTTTTTTTTGCTTTTTTATATTTATTAATATGTGTAGAATACGTTCCTAAAATATTATGACAAAATTTTTGTTCGTTAAAAAGTTATATGCAGTAGCACAAACTGATTTTCCGCAGGGCGTTCGACGCGCGAAAACTTCAAACGCGTTTTTCTCAAAATGTCATTTGTCAAAACGGTTCCATCAATATAGAAAAAACTATTTAACATATTGACTTAATTTTTTCGGCAATTTGTCGAAAATGATGTTGTCGAGTTCGCTTGTGTAAAATTTTTTTTTCAAAATCTTACTATTAGTATTTTATCCTCCCATTTTGGGCCAGAAAAGTTGCATTTTTACGTTTTTTCCCTAAAATGTCCTTAAATTTTTTTTTTGATGCAATTCTTACTAATGTTGACACAAGCGAACTAAAGGACATAATTTTTAACAAAACCGTTTTTCACTTTTCTCATTCTGACCAATGGGGACGGAGCTATCGATGGAACCGTTTTCCATGTTATTTTTGAGGTGTCAACTTCAGCGCGTGCTACATATTTACTTATGACGGCAAAAAAACAAAAAAAAAATTTTTTTGTGATCTCTAAAAGTTATCTAATACTATGAAAAAACTTTTGTATATAAAAATAATAAGGGTTTTCTGTAAAAAAAAATCCAAAAATAGTCAATTTTTTGCCTCAAAAATCAGAGCAACCCCTTAAACCGGAGGTCGCCTGGTATCCGGAGTCCATCGTTAGTAGTACACTAACGCGGTACCATTCATCCCTTCAGCACGATTGTTTACACCTTGGGATTGCGCGCATCTATCTTAGTCAGGGCACCCTTACGGGGCCACGCAAGCCTCACCACCACGTCAAAGTGTAGATACGTCGGCGAGGAATGACGTAACTTACCTCAGCTATGAGTTTTTCAAGAAATTTGACATGGTTCAATTCTTCGTACTGGTCGCGGCAGAGGTGACGCTAAAGTGACTGACATACGAGCCTTACGATACACCCCAAGTGGTGAATTATATTTCAAATTAAGATTTTCTCATGTATGGAAAACAATACCGCAAAGAAAATCGTCGGCAGTTGTCCCCTCGCCGTTTTCTCAGCTTCCTAATCTCCACGAAAACAGAAGAAAGATTACTGCCAGAAAGTTTGAAGACCTGCAGTATTTAAAAAGGATTCTTCCTGAGGATTACCGTTCTTACTATGATAATTTACCTCATGATTGAAAAATACAATTATGTTCCTACTTGAATTACCTAAGTTTAGTTTAAAGTATTAATTTGTTAAGTATAGAGTAAAATACTTCAATTGCAATTTTTAAGTTACCTTTTTGTTTTTATAAAAGAAAGATTTACGTTTTATTTATTGTTTTCCTCTAAAATGATCTTTGAATTTATACTTTAGTTTATTTCTTCATTAGTAAACTAATTCCTTATAAAACAAATTTCTTTCATTTATACCAAAAAACCTGCTAAGTCCATTGCATCATAATCCGTACATATACGAAAACCTGCTAAGTTACAAAATCGCTCATAAAACAGTAACTACTAAATTCTATTTGTTTATTTATAGTATTTACTATTCAATATTATAGTCCAGTTGTCGGAGACTTTGACCCAGCACAAAATGTGATATGGCTGAAAATTGGGTCATAGGTACTTTTTGGGGTGTAGAACACAATAAAAAAACCTTTGCTGCTCTAAAGTGTATGCTAACTTCACAATTTCGAAAACAAATTCGAAAATGTGGTTTTCGCGTTATATCTCGAAAAAGAAAAAAAAAATCGAAAAACTAATATCACCACGTGAAAGAGCGGAAAATTCTACTAAAAGATATGTTATAACTTATTAAAAAAATGTTTGCTTATTATTATAAAAAATTATTACAAATAAGAAAGCGAGTTCGAAAATTCGACGCGCGCCAAATCCCAGAATTCAAATATTCAAGCGAGGCGTTCGGGGAAAAACTGAAATATCTTTGCCTAAAATCCACCAACAACAAAAAACAAAAAAGGCATTTTAAAGAGGACACTCTAGGCTTTTTAAGGAAGTCATTAGTTATTTTATTGTTTTTTTCCCATAGAAAAGTTGACCGGAAGTTATAATTTCTAAGATTTTTACTGATTTTTATAAAACTGATTCCTGCAACTTAAAGTTAAGCTTTAAAAAACTATTAAATATATAAAATGAAAGATAAAATCCTGAGCTTTAAGAATATATTATTCATTTTTTGATTAAGCATTCATGTTAAAAGCAAACATTAATTAAAAACGCGTTAAAAACAAAGAGCATGAAGAAAAAAGACGCGCGCAGCGACGCCGGCAGCAATGAGTGTTTTTTGAGCCGTGTTTGTTTTGCTGCGCAATAATAAAGACATGCAATATTTTCAGCAGCAAAAGACGCGCTCCAAAAACACAGCTGACGGCGTCGCTGCGCGCGTCTTTTTTCTTCATGATATTTCAAAGCACTTTTAACGCGTTTTTAATTAATGTTTGCTTTTAACCTGAATGCTTAATCAAAAAATGAATAATATATTCTTAAAGCTCAGGATTTTATCTTTCATTTTATATATTTAATAATTTTTTAAAGCTTAACTTTAAGTTGCAGGAATCAGTTTTATAAAAATCAGTAAAAATCTTAGAAATTATAACTTCCGGTCAACTTTTCTATGGGAAAAAAACAATAAAATTAAAAACTAATGACTTCCTTAAAAAGCTTAGAGTGTCCTCTTTAAAATGCTTTTTTTGTTTTTTGTTGTTGGTGGATTTTAGGCAAAGATATTTCAGTTTTTCCCCGAACGCCTCGCTTGAATATTTGAATTCTGGGATTTGGCGCGCGTCGAATTTTCGAACTCGCTTTCTTATTTGTAATAATTTTTTATAATAATAAACAAACATTTTTTTAATAAGTTATAACATATCTTTTAGTAGAATTTTCCGCTCTTTCACGTGGTGATATTAGTTTTTCGATTTTTTTTTTTCTTTTTCGAGATATAACGCGAAAACCACATTTTCGAATTTGTTTTCGAAATTGTGAAGTTAGCATACACTTTAGAGCAGCAAAGGTTTTTTTATTGTGTTCTACACCCCAAAAAGTACCTATGACCCAATTTTCAGCGATATCACATTTTGTGCTGGCTTTCAGTCTAAATTTGACTCTGGCAACTGGACTATTACAAAATAAGCCAACTATATTTTTGGTTTACTTTGAAAGCTGCAAATATAAATTATATTAAGTTTTTTGTCCGCCCTGTAAAATTTCATTAAAGTTAGTTAGCAGGTTTACACTCTAAGGCGACGATATCTTTTAATTACAATAGCAGTAGAATATTATAATTATTAATAAGTATTGAATCTCATGGCGACAAGACGAAAATTAACAGTTGAAGAAAGAACGAGAGTTTGTTGTGAATATGAAAAACTTAAAAACTATAGTGCTGTTGGAAAATTATTTCATAAAAGGAGTTAAAAAAATAATTCTCAAAAGCCAAGAAGCCCCGACTCTTGCAAATAAACCTCGTTCGGGGCGTCCCAAATGCACTAATTTTCATGATGATCGCCATATTGTGCGGGCTGTGCAAACAGAATCCGAAAATAGTCGTAACAGAAATTCAACAACACAAACTACTATAAGAAGACGACTTCGTGAGGCTAAATTAAGGAGCTGTGTAGCTAAGAAGAAGCCGTTATTAACAACTGCCCACAAAAAAAAGCGACTAGATTTTGCTAAGAAATATGAGAATAAAACACTAGATTTTTGGAAACGAGTAATATTCAGTGACGAATCTAAATTTGAAGTATTTGGAAATCGGCGGAGACAAACAATTTGGCGTTCTAGAACCGACAAACCTTTTAATGACGAATACCTGCAACCTACCGTGAGGCATGGTGGTGGTAGGGTCATGTTTTGGGGGTGTCTTTTTTGGTCTGGTGTAGGAACACTGAATGTAATTACACAACAGGGGGCCTCGGTAGTCTAGGGGTAAGGCGCCTGACTGCTTTCCCAGAGGTTCGGGTTCGAATCCCGGCCAGCCCCACGGTCCTTCGCCTTTTCCACTTTCCCACTTACATAACTTCCTTTCTCTCTTCTTCCCTCTTTACATTTCGTCTGTCATAGCCTTCCCTGTCCTTCCCCGCTCCACCAAGCGCATGCTATCGGTTGGTTGATGAGATTCAACTCGTTTCAGGAGTCATAACACTCCAGCGAGTTGTTCTCGATGCCCCGATGTCAGAGTCGCGAAATGGTTGCGAGTAGGTGGAATAAAAATATCACGGGCTAGGTTATGACAGTTCCTTCATCTCTTCTCTCTATCTTTCGGCTAGAGCTGCTGTTCGACAGTGTATACGGAAAAAATAGATTGTCGACAGTACAAAGGGACTTTCCCCTCAGCCTCTAGTCTGCCACATAAAAAAAACAACAACAATTTACAGCAATCTGCTGATATGATGGGATTAGGTCCGGCCTTCGTTTTTCAACAGGACATCGATCCCAAGCAGTGTTTGAACAAGAGATTTCTAAAACATGGTCTAATATTATCACTCGCCGTTATTCAAAAACTTGTGGAATCAATGCCTCGAAGGCTCAGGGCTGTACTGGAGAATAAGGGTGGACATACCAAATATTAAATACTCATTTTCCCTTTTTTTAATATTTCTTTCATCATTTTGTTGTGTTTACGATTATTATATAATTTATAATGTGTGTTATGTCAGACTCCAATTTCTTTATGAAAACTGTTCGAGATTCTTTCAACATTTCAACATTAAAATAACATTAAAATACCGAACTAATCAGAATAACATATAAATTAGTAATTTTTACTAACTGGCAACACTTGGTTGTCTATTTATTCAAGTATTGATAACAATTTGTATATGAAAACTGTTAATCCTATATCAACCCAGCTCATTGTATATATTGAACTGTTACTTGTTTTCTGTACGATCGGATAAGAAAAATTGTTGTCAGTCGCTTTGTAACTGCTGAATTCGAAATAAACGTGTAAGCGCCGATCGATCGTTTTACTTGTTAAAACCCTGCTGTACCCTCGTCCTGTGCGAGAAAAGGTGTTAATCGTTCTAAGACGATATTCGGTACCTTAATCATTCTTAAGCTCGTCCTGTTGCGAGTCTAATTTCTGGAGGATCGTCCAGCGCGATCCGCATACTTTCAGAAACATTTTTGGTCCTTCGAGCCGGATCTCCGGCCCCGTGCGATATACATAAAGTACATTAGTGCTAATTACAGGTGTAATATTTCAAGTGATTAGTGATCGTGGAGTGCTTACTCACAAAGTTTTACTAATCAAAAAATATCATTAGAGCCAGTTACAGTTAACCATATTGGATTTATAAAGTGGTGTGACGTAAGCAATCAGTTCTCGACACCGTTGGAGGGGCGGTTTGTAATTTGTACAATTTTCACGCACACTGGTAAGGTAATCTTCAATGTTGTTGTAGGCTTTACTATTAAATAAATAGTGACATAAAGTCGAAAATCCAGTGACTTAATTAATTAGTGCATTTGATATTTGAGCTAGACTTTAAAATGGACCAACTTAAGGTTAAATTATTTACAGCCGCGGATCGGTTAGAGAAATTTCTTACTAATGTGCTGAAGACTGGTAAAGATAAGCGAACGGAATACTTTTTAAACGCGCGTTTGCAATTACTTCATTCTTACTGGTCTACATATCTAAAATATCACGATGAATTGTGCGAATTAGTTAATACCCAACAATTAAAGGACGATGACTACTTTAAATCCGACGTTTTCTCACAAGTAGAGTGTTGTTATATTGACACTTCAAGTTGGCTCAATGACCAGTTGCAATCTTTCCATGTCCCTCCCACGACTTCCGAAGAATCAAGGTTAAATTCGACTATCAAGCCCACTATGGCATCAGCCGTCAAACTACCCAAAATCAATCTTCCATCGTTTAGTGGGGCATATGTGGATTGGCCTGCGTTTCGAGATACATATACATCTTTAATTCATGACAACGATTCGCTTTCGTGGGTACAAAAAATGCATTATTTGAAATCTTCATTGACTGGAGAGGCATCTAAGCTTCTACAACATTTAGCTCTGACGGACGCAAACTATTCAGCGGCGTGGAAAATACTGTCAGATAGATACGATAATATGAGAATGTTGGTTAGTTCTCATCTAATTGCCTTGATTCATCTCACACCTATGTCGTCTGAAACTGCTTCTGAATTGCGGCGTGTCGTTGATAATTTTACGCAACATGTAAGAGCACTGGAGAATTTAAAGCGACCTGTCGATTCCTGGAATGATTGGCTTGTGCATTTCCTATCGTCAAAGTTGGATAATTCTACGCGCAAGGATTGGGAAACTTCTCTATCGTCATCCACTCAGCTTCCATTATTTCAGGACTTAAAATCATTTTTAGAAAGCAGGATTCACACACTCAATGCTATCAAATGCGCAGGGCCAAGTCGCCCCCTTACTTAATCTGCACCTGCTGCTACCTTTAAAGCAACATCAAACAGCTTTCACTCGTCGTTGTCTAACCGATGCGTGTTATGTCAACAAAGACATGTTGTAATGTTCTGTCCACAATTCAGAGCGAAATCAGTAGATGATCGCATCGCTTTTGTAAACAATAAAAACGTATGCTTCAATTGTTTAAGGTCGAATCACAATACCTTGAGCTGCAGTTCCAGCAAACGATGTCAAATTTGCAATAACAATCATCATACAATGTTACACAAATCGAGTCTGCCCATAGTTCCTGATACTGCTACACCAGACAAGCCTTCATCTGCGTTTAATCAGGTAGATTCCTCTGGTTCAACTACTTCTGCTATGTTATCTCATGCTAACCCTAAAGTTCAAATATCTAGTAATGTCAACGCACACTTGGTTAATAATTATCAACCAACTACCACAATCTTATTGGCCACTGCAATTGTACTACTTCGATCATATGATGGTCGCTTAATTAAAGCCCGAGCTCTATTGGATCAAGGATCGGAGTCCAACTTCATAACTACTTCATTAGTGAATTATCTGCGGCTGCCAAAACGGAAAGTTAATATCTCACTTACTATGGTTGGTGCTTTTGAATCTGATGTTATAAAAACTTGTGTAACTCATGAAATTATTTCCTCGGTGGATCCCAAATGCTCTTATGCTGTTCAGTCTTTAGTCTTGCCTATACTCACTCAGCCACTCCCATCAAGACATATTGTACGAGATAATTGGCCCCATATTTCAGGCCTAGAACTAGCAGATCCGGAATTTGCTACGCCATCACGCATCGATTTAATACTGGGCGCCGAGATTTATGCAAGACTTATTCGAGGTGAGATTAGAGTTGGTGACGCTGACGCTCCTGTGGCTCAGTTGACATCATTAGGTTGGATCCTCTCCGGTAAGGCTGGCGCAGCCCCCTCGGGAACTCCCACCTTTACTAGTTTACACTGCAGTACCACGGATTTAGACGTCTATCTGAGAAAATTTTGGGAGATAGAAGAACCACCAAAAACAAGCAAACTTACTCAGGAAGAAGAGGAATGTGAGAGGTTCTTCGCAGAGTCACATTATCGCAACCAACAGGGGAGATATGTAGTTCGGCTTCCTCTAAAACAGTCTCCACTAGTCTTAGGACAATCAAACGATATAGCCTTCTCTGCCTTAAAACGATTGGAACACCGATTTTCAAAGGATCAAACTCTTTATGAGTCATATTCGTCCTTTATGGAGGAGTATCTGCGTTTAAATCACATGACTAGAGTGCACAATCCCAACGACTATACAAAAGCCAATTACCTGCCACACCATGCCGTTGTTAAAATGAGTAGCTCTACTACTAAGTTGCGAGTAGTTTTTAATGCATCCCAGAAAACTTCCACAGGTCTGTCACTCAATGATATTTTGCATACCGGTCCTAAACTCCAAAAGGATATCATCGCTATTCTCTCTAAGTGGCGTTTCTACCCATTTATTTTTGCAGCTGACATCGAGAAGATGTTTCGTCAAATACTTGTCGACGAACGTGACCAGGATCTTCAGCATATACTATGGCGAGAATCACCTTCACATCCACTGCAAGACTTTCGGTTGTGCACAGTTACATATGGTACGGCCTGTGCTCCCTACCTAGCATGTAAAACCCTACAGCAACTCTCAGTTGATTATTGCAGTGAGTATCCGTCTGCAGCTTGCATTCTGAAGGACAACGTCTACGTCGATGATGCTTTATTCGGGGCCTTTACCAAACAAAACGCCATCACCCTCAGAAACGAACTTCGTCACCTATTACCGTTGGGTGGGTTTAATCTCCGTAAACGGATTTCCAATTTTCCTGAATTGATCGCTGACATTCCGGAGGCGGATCGAGAGCTAAAGGCATCGGTACAGGTTGTGAGAGATCCACAAATCAAAGCTTTAGGAATTAATTGGAGTCCTACAACTGACCAGTTTAGCTTCCTAATTAATCTACCAGTGACACATACCATCACCAAAAGAACCGTGTTGGCGGATGTAGGTCGTCTATACGACCCTCTTGGATGGCTTTCTCCTGTCATCATTAATGCAAAAATCTTCATTCAACAGCTCTGGCTGGCTAAAGTCCAGTGGGATGGCGCTTTGCCTAAAGACTTGACGGAATATTGGATTAACTTCAAGCAGAGTTTAACTATACTCCAAGAAATTCACGTGGAGCGGTGGATAGGAACTTCTAAGGAATCTCACATTGGATTGGAGATTCATGGATTCAGTGATGCTTCGCTGCAAGCGTATGGAGCAGTAGTCTACTTGCGAGTGTTACATGATTTCGACAACGTACAGATCTCTTTACTTCTGGCCAAAACGAGAGTAAGTCCTATCAAGACTGTATCACTGCCACGACTGGAGTTATGTGGTGCTGCGCTACTCGCAGAACTCGTTCCTTACCTTCAGCATGAGTTGAAACTTGAAGACGTCCCGGTGTATTTGTGGACTGATTCCACCATCGTACTAGCATGGTTGCGCGAACATCCATCAAAATGGAAAGTATACGTCGCGAACAGAGTAGCACAGATACATCTTCTCATTCCTAGTGCCACTTGGCGGCATGTACGATCAAGCGACAACCCTGCAGACTGTATAAGTCGAGGTATCCCTCCAGAGCAACTCAAGGACTATAACTTATGGTGGTCCGGGCCACCTTGGTTAAGGCAGCACCCATCAACCTGGCCCGTATCTACTGAAAATCTGTCAAACAATATGCTATACGAGGAACTTCGGCCTCCAGCAACCTTTATTTCTAGACAACAAACTGTTGAGTTCTCCTTCGCATTACTTTATCGCTACTCATCCCTACAACTACAAAGGTTGCTACGAATCACGGCCCTTTGTCTACGATTTGTTAAAAATCTATCAGGAACTGAAGATCAGCGCACTACAGGCCCTTTAGGGCTGGAAGAAAGAAATACTGCGCTGGCCACTTGGATCAGGGTTATCCAGCAGCATAGCTTTCCGGAATATAAGCTACTATACAACAAACAGCCGTTACCATCTACAAGCAAACTCCTGAAACTATACCCACTTATGGATAATCAACATATTCTACGTGTTGGAGGACGATTAAAGGAATCACTGCTTAACTATGATGAGAAATATCCCATAATCTTACCTAAAGACAACTATTTTACTCAACTAGTAATTCAACACGCCCATCTTTCCACCCTGCATGGTGGAGTTCAACTTACTCTACACCACCTACGCACTAAGTATTGGATAGTTCATGGGAGAAGCAAGATACGTAAGCTGGTGAGGAACTGTGTTATCTGCTGCCGATACAGAGCGAGGACAGCCACACAATTTATGAGCGATCTGCCCCCAGACCGAGTACGGCCTAGCAAACCATTTTTAGTCACAGGTGTGGACTATGCTGGACCTTTTAATATCACGCCTATTAGACGAAGAGGGTGTAAAAGTACAAAAGCATACGTCGCAGTATTCATATGCCTTGTAACCAGAGCCGTACATCTTGAGTTGGTAATGGACTTAACAGCAGAAGCCTTCGTGGCAGCGTTTAGACGCTTTGTCAGCCGGCGAGGGAACTGCTCCCGGCTTTACAGTGATAACGCTACGTATTTTGTCGCCGCGGACAAGCAGCTCTCTACCAACATTAAACAATTGATGAAGGATACTACGACTGCCAACGCCTTACTAGATATTGGAACTGAATGGCATTTTATGCCACCCTCTGCCCCTCACTTTGGTGGCATTTGGGAGTCTGGAGTGCGATCGTTCAAGCACCACTTGCGGCGCATAGCTGGTGACCACATCCTAGCCGTGGACGAAATGTTAACACTGCTCACACAAATTGAGGCGTGCCTTAATTCCCGACCAATGCATGCACTCAGCGACGATCCTAGTGACCTTTCTGTCATTACTCCTGGTCATTTCCTGGTCGGAGAAGCTCTGTGCACAATCCCGACTCCTAGTATACTGCACACTCCCATTGCACGACTTAACCGCTGGCAGCTTGTTCAGCATATGTACGAGAGTCTATGGAAAAGGTGGTATAAAGACTATCTCCAGCATCTACAGATTCGACACAAATGGACGCAGAGCCAAAACCCAATCGAAGTCGGGAACCTAGTATTAGTGAAGGTTGACAGGCTTCCACCAGCTACGTGGCTACTCGGCCGGGTAACTGAAGTCCACCCCGGAAAAGACGGGCATGTCCGTGTTGTAACACTTCGTCATAAGGATGGGTTCTATAAGCGTCCTATCACGAAGCTTTGTGTGCTTCCTATTGAAGGTAATTAAAAGTTAATTTTAAACTTGTATATTCACAGCCGCCATCATGTTTAACTCCAAAACTTAATCTGGGACGTCATGGCAGGCGGATCTAGTTCGTGACATTCTTGCTTTTACACGAGGCGAGCGGAATGTTCGAGATTCTTTCAACATTTCAACATTAAAATAACATTAAAATACCGAACTAATCAGAATAACATATAAATTAGTAATTTTTACTAACTGGCAACACTTGGTTGTCTATTTATTCAAGTATTGATAACAATTTGTATATGTATGAAAACTGTTAATCCTATATCAACCCAGCTCATTGTATATATTGAACTGTTACTTGTTTTCTGTGCGATCCGCATACTTTCAGAAACAAAAACGTTAGAAAAACAGTTTATTTAATAAATAATATTTAAATGTACCGTATTTTTTTATTTCACACCTTGTTTTTAAGATAAAATACTGAAATATACAATTTCAACTGAGTTTTGGAGGCTACTGTATATTCCTTTCCTAGATTTACTCCAGAATTTGTTTTAAGGTCAGCAGCTGGTCCGATGTTGACCTGTTAGTCCCAAAACCAGCTTCATATTCTCCTATAAGGCTTCCCACTATAGGTTCTAGTTTTGTTTCACAAGTATCGTGAAGGTTTTGTAGCTGATGAGTATGATGCCTATGTAGCTTTTACAGGTTAATTGATTCCCTCTCTTATAGATTGGATGTATGATCGCATTCTTCCAGTCATCTGGTATACATAACTTCTTCCTCCCAGATGTTGTGATGATGCGGTCCTCCTTTTTTCAGTAGCTCAGCTGCGATTCCATCGATGCCTGGGGATTTGTTGCTTTTTGCCCTTTCACAGCTTCACTCATCTCATCCAATATCGGTGTTTCTATTGGAATATTATCTTGAGGGATTACAATTGAGGAGCGTCTGATCAAAAGGTTGTATTTCTTACATTTCCGATCAAAAAGTCATATTTCTAAACAAATAATTTAAAAAAAAACTATAGTTTTTACAAACCCATATCATATTGTAGTCTTAACCTTCACATGAATGTGCATTTAAATATATTTTAGCATTTTATTAATAGGAACAGGCAGTTTTTTGCGATTTCTGTAGTTTATGATGGAAATACGACCATTTGATCAGACGCTCCTCAATTGCCTCCGACTGTGGGTCTTCATTTATTCTGATAGACATCTCTTCTTTCGTCAAGTTTTAGCTTGTCTATATCGTACCTTAGTTGTGCTTGCCCTCTGTGAGTTTTGGTCTTTTTCCAGGTTCTAAATTACACTTAGAAGAGATAGTGGTCCAAGCTAAAGCACGATCCTCTCATAGTTCTCACATCCAATATACTCGTGGTCCCTCTTATCTCTATCAGAACTAGTGAGGAGCAAAAATGGTCTTGTTCTTGCATTCTTGTCTTGTTCTTGCAGATTTAGCAAGACCAAGAGCAAGAACAAGACTTAGTTATGCCTGCAAGAACAAGGCTAACTATGCAAGAACAAGACCCAGAGCAAGACTTCAGTAAGATTTTTGCAAAAATTTTAACTTAAATACATTCTTTCAAAAACAAAAAATATAAAATTGATTTTGATGTTCAAGTAATTATGATATAAATACAAGTATGAATATTAACTTTTTAGTATGTTAATTGCAAAAGCATTTGTACCTACATAAGTACCTAATGATTTTGCATGCATTGTGCGCCATCCAATGATGAGCAAAAATGGTCTTGTTCTTGCAGTCTTGTCGTTCTTGCACATTAAGCAAGACCAAGAACAAGACTTCGTTATGCTTGCAAGAACAAGAACAAGGTAGACTGAACAAAAACAAGATAAGACCAAGATTAGATTAGTCTTGTCTTGTTCTTGCGTTTGCTCATCACTAATCAGAACTTGGTCAATTTGATTTATTTGCTATCCTATCTGGTGACTGCCACGTCATCTTATGAATATTTTTGTGCGGGAACATTGTTGAACTTACTACCATTGAGTTCGAGCTAGCCATATCGATCAATCTACTACCGCTGTCATTGGTAGCGTTATGTAGGCTGTGCATTCCTATGACTCCAAGGAATTTCTCTTCTTTTCCTACTTTGGCGTTTATGTCTCCATGCACTGGTGACACTCGCCTTTCACCCTCCTCCGCCTGTTACTTTTGTATAGACAAGAGCACCCAGGGGTCACCCGATGTAAAGTCTACATATTCGTGGAGATGGAGATAGAATTCGGTTTGAATAATCACATATTCCAAATTTCTAAATAAGTCCTGAATCCAAGGCATTCATTTCTATTTCAACCGTATCGAAGCTATGTCCCCTTTCAGACACAGGGAAAATGTAGCAGCTCTAATAATCCATTTTTGTTACTATTATAGCGATTGTTCCACCGAAATAAACACCCTCTTGCCAATATTAGACAGCTCCACTCATTCACATTAGAACAATTTATCGCAGTCAGCATTTCCAAACTCCAATAACATCCAAGAGCTCAAACGCAGGGTTGATCTTCATCTCCTTCAACAACCTCCAGATCCCTCAAACTTACAAACCTATACTATCCTCGAACAAATCTTTCTTCTAGACATTGCACCTTGACGTGACCAACGACATAAAGGACAAAGGGTGATTTCTAAATTGCCACATAAAATCCGATTTGGGACGAAAGTGTTAAAAACAAACCTTTGTTAGACTGAGACTATGTACGTTCTAATTAACCGTATTGATTTTAGATTAAAAATAACGTAACAACCGAATTTCTGAATCTTAAAAAAAACTTCTTCCAAATGAAGTTTCCTTGCAAACTAAAGTATTAGCCCAATATGGCATAGAATCCTTTCTGAAGTTTGAATAGTCGCTAAATCCTATTAAAATGTTTAATTACTTAAATCAATTATACTTACCAAGTAGCAGCAATATTTGTCTGTAGGTTCGAAATCAAAAAACCATCGCATTTTAATGGAATATTGTATGTCAACTCGCCGTAATTCTTATACTGGCAGTGCTCCTTGGGGAGATATAACTCGACAATTGAATTTACGACTCCTTACGTTCAACATCATGTTTTGTTTAAATGTTAAAGGACAATAAGTGCGGCAATGAAGGCCTTTATAAATAAGACGCTGTGATTCTATTCACTGATTCATATCTTGCTTTAGTATCGGTCCGAATCCATTAAACTGTTGAATAATTCTGTCGTAAAAACAAACGGCAAGGTTGTGTACACCAAATGCTCTTAATTGTACGTGGAAGAGAGGCAAATCCTAGAAGTTTCAGCGATATTGTACATAGACATTGCTACCTATCTGTATACCCAAACTGTAAGCTTCAACTGTTTGCAGACGATAACGTTCAGACACTCATAATTATGGTGATTTTAATACTAAATTGAATACCTAAAGGGTGCCTGAATGTAAAATTTAAATGAAAAATGATGAAAGTTTCTTTCGGCAAAAACCTTTCGAAACTAGGAACTACATAGCAGACTGCGTAACTATTTAAAATCCCAACATTTTGTATACATAATACATAAAACCCTTCTGCTGAGCTTTATTCTGAATTGATTGTAAGTGAAGCAGGTTTCCACTATACTTTCATAGAACTACTATGACAGCAGAAAAAGTTATTTATTAATTACACGATTTGAGAGCTACAACAGATTGAGGGGAATAAGTTTTGGGAAATGTTTTTGGGATGCGGTGTTAAATTTAATTTTACACGGGTTTTACAATTTACGTTAATGATGAAGTGAAGTTTAAATTGTCGCCCCTTTTCTTCCTGTGGTACATTTTTAATATGTGAAAATCCTTTTATACTACCAGTCGGCGATGTCGTATAGTAGGGAAAGATAGATTAACGGTAGACTTGATAAAGAAGAGTCTAAGGTCATTCCATATCAAATCAACCAATTTTTAATTTATTTTGGACCTCATGGGCTTCAAATCAAATAATATTTTTTTATATTTGTTCTTCTTGCGGAAACTAAGAAAACAAAAATTTTTGAGATTTTTTGGTATTCTATTTTTATAGTTATTAATTTTCAAAAAACCTAAAATCGCAAAATTTTGATAAATTTCGAAATCTTTAAATTGCTCTAGTTCAAAAACTATTTGACATAGAAAGCTGAAAGTAGAACCAATTTCTTCTGCTTTAATAAGGGTTTAACATGCAACATAGTATTATTAGTAAGAATAAAACTTTGTCCGGCATTTTGAAAATTTTCTTTTTGAAATATCTCAAAATAATATTTTTTCAAACTTTTGGCTCTTCAAGTAACGAAAATATTTTATTTCAATATGATCCCAATGTCGTCCCATCCTAAATTTTGGCTTTATATGCGCGTGAAGAGCGTGTGTACAATATATAATTTTTTCAAAAATTTGGAAAAAATATTATTTTGAGATATTTCAAAAAGAAAATTTTCAATGTTGCATATCAAATTAAAGCCTTATTAAAGCAGAATAAATTGGTTCTACTTTCAGCTTTCTATGAGTAAAAATTTCTCAAATGTATCACTAAAAACCGAAGATTCATAATTTATAATGAATTTATGCTTAATCGGTAGGTTATTATGAACACAATCATGCCACGAAATAGTTTTGTAAAAAAAAATTAACAAAGTTATAAACAAATTAATTTTGAGAGCATTTTTATTTTGAAAATTTTTTGTAACCAGCCGAATTAATATTTTTTGCTCATCACAACGTCGTTGCTTAGATGAAAGATTGAATTTTAGGTATAATTGAAAAAAGTATAAAAAAAGTGAATATTTTATACTTTTTAATAAAAAAATAAGAAGTAAAATGAAAAAAAAAAAAAAGGTTTTCTTCTCTAGGTAAAAAATCAAAAAAACTTTGTTTCAATAGGAAATTAAATGCACAATCACAATCCGTTGAAAAAACTCACGTGCCACCGCCTTAAAAAAAATAATTACAAATGTTTAAAATTGTTAAACTACATCAAAATTTCTATTTAACAATGACATGTATTTTTGTTTATTCATCAACCTAAACTTAAAACGCGTTTTTGTATACAAAACGAATAGCAGTCGACCGACGGCGCGGTGTCAAAACATGGCGTTGCACGGAGCGCGGTGGCCGGCGCGCGGTGCCCGGTGCGCGCGATTTACCTTGCAATGAAAAATCGCTATAACTTTGTTGAGAAAAGTGGCACGTGAGTTTTTTCAACGGATTATGATTGTGCATTTAATTTCCTATTGAAACAACTTTTTTGAGTTTTTACCTAACGAAGAACACCTTTTTTTCCATTTTACATCTTATTTTTTATTAAAAAGTATGAAATATTCACTTTTTTATAGGTACTTTTTTCAATTATACCTAAAATTCAATCTTTCATCTAAGCAACGACGTTGTGATGAGCAAAAAATATTAATTCGGCTGGTTACAAAAAATTTTCAAAACAAAAATGCTCTCAAAATTAATTTGGTTATAACTTTAATTATTAAAACAATCGGTGAGCCTTAGGAATCCAAAATATATTACATATATTGACTTGTACATAGTTATATGATATGGACGTTTCGACATTTACAAAATTTATGTCATCATCAGCTAAAAACAAAGTATGAAATTACATTAATTGCCTCAACAATATGAAAGTAACAATGATGGAATCTTACCACAAAATTAGCATTATCATTAAGAGTTAAAGTCATAAAAAATGAACATTAATACATAATAAATCCCGCACTCAAGAAATATTTGACAAAATAAATTTTATATTTAGTTTTAAGTTTCATTTTACTGTTGATCTTATTACTGTGATTCATATTGTGAAAAACAGAGCTGCAGTATAAGTCGGCAGAAAGAAAGAATGAAGTGTCACTGACAGATAAAAATGAAAAGCATTCAATACCAAACTTGAAGAAGGAAAAATGGAAGAAGTTCATAGTAGACAGGTGGATAATATGAGCGAGACAAAATCACGTTAAAAACCGTTATAAGTAATTTGAAATGAAATTGTAAATATGTTTTAAATTATTTTTGAAATCAGTATGGTTGTTAACAGGTAATGCAGAATTTTTATTGATATGGAAAGTTTCTTTAATGAGTCTATTATTATAAAAGTTATCAGAGTCTATAATCTTTGTTTCTTTAAATTTAAATTTGTGTCCAGTGTCAAAAGTGTGTTTTGTTACTGAGCTATGATGTGGGTTCAAATTTTTCCAATGATATTGATGTTGATATAATCGTTTTTTAAGGGGTTGTGACGTTTCTCCTATGTATGTTTTTTTTACAAACTCCACAATCAACACGATAAATTACATTTTTGGTTTCTATGGCGGGAATTTTGTCTTTAAGTTTAGAGTACAATATTGAAGTGGAAGCACTACTTGAAACATTCGTGATCTTAATGTTGCTATTTTTAAGTATTTTGCTAATAGCATGATTGATGTTAATATCAAAAGGGATTTTAGTGAAAATATAATCTGAAATTTTGTTGTTATCAGTATTTGTGTGTAACCTATTATCGTATTTAAGTTTGTAAAGATTAATACTTGACTTTAACTCTTAATGATAAAGCTAATTTTGTGGTAAGATTCCATTGTTACTTTCATATTGTTGAGGCAATTAATATAATTTCATACTTTGTTTTTAGCTGATGATGACATAAATTTGTAAATGTCGAAACGTCCATATCATATAACTATGTACAAATCAATATAATATATTTTGGATTCCTAAGGCTCACCGATTGTTTAAATAATTAGAGATTATTTTTGGATCCCTTCCTAACTTCAAAATAATTGTTTATAACTTTGTTAATTTTGTTTTTTACAAAACTATTTCGTGGCATGATTGTGTGCATAATAACCTACCGATTAAGCATAAATTCATTATAAATTATGAATCTTCGGTTTTTAGTGATACATTTGAGAAATTTTTACTCTATGTCAAATAATTTTTGAACTAGAGCAATTTAAAGATTTCGAAATTCATCAAAATTTTGCGATTTTCGGTTTTATGAAAATTTATAATTATAAAAATAGAATGCCAAAAAATCGCAAAAATTGTTTTTTCTCAGTTTCTACCAGAAGAACAAATATAAAAAAAATTCTTTGATTTAAAGCCCATGAGGTCCAAAATTAATTAAAAATTGGTTGATTTGATATGGAATGACCATCTAGGGGATGCATACGGAGCAGGCGGTAAGCTCTGCGTTTGAACTCTAGGATGTTGTATGACTTCGGGAATACAAACTGTGGGAGGTTGTTCAGCTATCGAGTTCCTGAGCCAAAGTGTACGACAGAAGAAGGGCTGAAGACTAATACTTGTTTAGTGATTTTGCGATGGGCTAAGATATCAAGTAGCATCCCTTATCCCCGTTATTCGAATCCTCTGCGCGGCTTGGTCCTTCGTCTTTCATTTCGTCTTTAGAAACATATCCTGGCACTTTCCTCTGGCATTGCCTGTAAACATAATAAAAGACAAAGTCATCTCCTATTCGACCATCGATGTCAGAATATATCCGCTTCTTTCAATCGGCTATTTTTCCAAATTAAGATTGTTGTCCGATACTATCGCAATGATCAAACCGTCGAAAGTAACTTGGTACAATAATATATTATTACTGTATTATTATATTTTTATGGTATTATTATACTAGTTGGAGCCCGGTGCGCCTCGCTGCACCCACCAGAGTGGTGGATGGTGGTCGTTCACCCCTTCCGGTAGCATTAGGGCCGGGGCAGAAATATACACATATCCGCACAGAGTTCGCGCAAAAACTAAACATGAAGTTTGACGGGTGCGGACCCTTAACTGACTGGTTAAATTGTATTTGTTTACTCTCTCTCCATGTGTTGTCCGACAAACGGCCGTCGCGCGGCGCGGATGCAGTGCCGAGATGTGTCTACCGGGCTTTATCCATTGTAAATATATACTTTGGCCATTGTCGAAATAAACTACCAAATGAACCACAGTCGGATATCTTTTATCAATAGCAAAAGAAAAACTAGTTGGGATGTGGGTTCGACCCTTTCGGTCCACACGATCAACTTCCCAGTATGACGGATGTTGAATATTATGATTGGATATTTTAATAATAAATGAACAATAGGCAATATAGAATATATGCATAATACCGAGAATTTGTCACAATTGTTTATCAATATTTTCGCTAAAATGTCAAATTAAATGTGCGCACTTACAAGATTAGGATGACGAAAATGTATATAAAATTGATGTAATAATGTTTTTCGGCACCTCAATGAAGTCGATATAGTTTTTAGTTCGCGCAGTATCGTGCAGGTACAAAAATCACTTAAGTCATTTAAACCAAAAACCCGCTGAACCGAATATTATACAAATATTTTCAGATTATATTGTCGCTAATACGCTTCGAACGGCACCTCAAGTAAGTCAATATCTTTTGTGGTTCGGGCCATATCGTGTAGGTACAAAAATCACTTACTCCGCTTAAACAAAAAAACGGCTCGACCGAATTTTATGAAAATCTTTTCAGATCATATTTTGGTTAATACTCTTCGAACGGCACCTCTACTAAGTCGATATCTTTTATAGTTCGCGCGATATCGTGCAGGTACAAAAATCACTTAAGTCATTTAAACCAAAAAACCGCTGGACCGAATATTATAAAAATCTTTTCAAATAATATTGTCACTAATACGCTTCGAACGGCACCTCAAGTAAGTCAGTATCTTTCGTGGTTCGGGCGATATCGTGCAGGCACAAAAATCACTTAAGTCGCTCAAACAAAAAAACGGCTGGACCGAATTTCATGAAATTCTTTTCAGATCATATTTCGGTTAATACGCTTCGAACAACACCTCAACGAAGTCGATATCAGTTTTGGTTCGGGCGATATCGTGCAGGAAAAAATGACCACATCCGTACGCACATACACACACACACATACTTCCTCCCAATTTTTTGCTTAAAATGCTCCTGGGACCTTGAAAGATGAAAATACGTTAAAATTTTCGATTTCGATTTTCGGACCGATTACAATAACTTCCTATACTGGGAAGTTAAAAATCATTTAATATTGTGCTATTTTGTCAATCGTATTATTTGGCTTTCGTCACATGATTCAATCTCCTACCATTGTGGATTACAAGTAAAAGTTATGAGCAAATGCGACCATATTGATGGACAAATGCTCTCAAACACACACAACGCATCTATGTACGTTTATAACAGTTCCCAACTTTCGTTTCGAGTTGTATCGAATTTTTGCTCCACATATATAAAATTATTAAAGTGACGGTTCGGCTGCCCCAACTTCCATAGCTTTTCGTTCTTTTTCACATAAGCTTTTGTCAAAAACTACTAAAGAACGTCTTAACATAAAAATTGGGTCAAAAGGAAGAGAGGGAAGTGTTGTAACTTCCCAGCGGGAAATGGAGTGCTCCAAGAGCCATCTTGGTGTGCACCAAAAGGAGCTTACAGTGCTCCCGTTCCCATACCAGTTCCATATTATTTTTAACATTGCATGTCATTGCGAGGGAGCATACGTTTTTATGCTCCCAAAAAGGCGTTGTTGGAGCATTATAAAAAAGCTTTTTAAAAAAGAAATATTCACGGGCGCCTGTGGGTACGTCTTTTGCAGTTGCCTCTTTTTCTTTCCAAGCCCGAGAGTGGCTTTACCAAAGCAGTCCCCCAACTTAAATCTATCCACTTCTAAACCTGCTTGTCCTCCGTATCGAACGAGAGCCCGTTAATTGCCCGTTTTCTTTTTTTTTCTAAAATTTATGAAAACTCCCATCAAGTGCACTCCCTTGTGCAGCGCTCCCAATTTTTCCAACTGGTTATCTAAAAAAATTTTTTTGCGTGAAAACTGACACATGCTCAAATGCTTCCTAGATAAAGAAACATTACGGCATGCACATCGGTATCCCGTCTAAGAATAATAGCCGTGTTTTTTTAATGAACTATATAGTTCTTCCCCGTACAAACCTCAAGACCCAGATTTTATCCGGGTCTCTATCGAGGTTTTGGGAAATTTCTCAATTTCCCTTTCTTTACGGAATATTGGATACTTTCGGGGGTCGGAAAGACGTAATTTAAAAATAAAAACAACAGGAAAGTGATGAGAGAAAATTTATAACAAATAATTGATTTTATAGAAATATATTCATTATTTTCTAGAGTAGATTTCGTGTTACAGTGTGAAAAATAACACTTTTTTTAATGAACTCGATTAAAGAACTATATAGTTCATTAAAAAAACACGGCTAATAATTTACTCTTGGTGAAGCAATACCCATGTACCTCGAGTATATGATAACAAACCGGATTAACCAAGTGTTGAGTAGTGATCCGTTTACGCCAGCCCAACGTTAGTAGCATGTAAAGGCATTCCAACGATATTACTGTTACGTTTCTTTTAATGCCTTTACAATTTAACACCACTATCGCTGCTGGAATCCTTTTTTAGAACGATTTTTTGTTATTTCAACTAAAAAACAAACCGATTTCACCTACGAGGTGTGGTCGAGGTGCGGACTGACACGAATGCTCAACGTGTGCGCGCCCTGATCCGTGAAGATCGGCGTTTAAGAGTTCGAATGTTGGCGTCGGAACTGGGTATGAACCATGAAACAGTCAGACAAATTTTAACCGACGATTTAGGGATGAGAAAGTTGTGCGCGAAGATGGTTCCAAGGAACCTTTCCGAGGAGCAAAAGCAGCATCGAATGACCGTCGCAGAAGACTGTTTGGAACAAGTGGAAAACGATCCTACGCTGCTTAATCGAGTTATTACAGGTGTACGTTTTAGTACGTTTCCGAAGCTGTCGCCCAATTTGACGCAAAATATTATCGCGACGCGTTGTTCTTGATTTCGTTTTTCCATTTTCGTGACGAGCACCGAACACACGTTTACTCAACACGACAGAGCAGGCGAACTAAACAAGCTAGAGCGATGGCAAATATATCAATGGAGAGGGGAAGGATGCCGAGAGAAGGGAAAGGGAATTTCAAGGTCGCAGGGTTACCAAAATCGCGGCAATATAATCAGTCTCATTACTTAATTGTCACACCTCGTACAAATCAAATCAATTTAATGTGATCAAAAAAAGTTTCCAATAGGGATACCGACTATTCTTTTTCAAGCACCATGACACAAATACCAACACGCATAATCATGAAAACTATGTATACATATAAGTACAACCTTCTATACTACAAAGCTATGTACACCAGAATTTTATGAAAATAATACATTATATTGCTGTGAAAAAGTAGTGAAAAAATATAAAGTGTCAGTGAAGTGATATAGATATTTATTCAATGAATTAAATGAAATTAAAATTATAATATGGAGTGTTGAAAATTTTTCTTTTTATAGGTAAGGAGTGCTTAAATCGGAAATACGAAGAGAAAAGGAAAATTGCGAGTGATTATTATTAATATTAGTGCTATTCTAATTAGAATAAATATTATCTATTAATTTCAGTGAATGTTTGCGTAATTTGGAAGGTGGAAAACTTCGGAGAAGACTCAAGGCCCCAAGTTGAGTTAATTTTTGAATTTATACTTCTTTAGGCGCGTTTTGAAAAATATTATGAGAGTGAATTTTGACGAATTCGCAACGCAACGAAGGATATGGGCGAAGGGGTGGAGGCAATGGAGGGCAAGCATTTCAACTTCCATTCTTCATGCGCACTGGGATTATCCTTATTATGCACGGTATACAGAAAACGAAGGTAATGTAAAAGCGACGGCAGCTTCGAATACCGTAAAAAATGGGCACCTGTTTGTAGGGGCTTTACTGGATGGAAGGCAATTTTTCTAACTCGTAGTGTAATATCATAGACTCGCCAAGTTTTTAACTCGTAAAAAGTGGCAAAATATTGTATTTTAACATTTTTTACTGCACGTGCAATACCGGTTATAAGTTGGTTAGTGATCCGAGTGAATAAATTGAATGAAATTAATAAGGTGACCAGTTTTGTTTACATTCATGGGAAAAAATGTTGGATTTATGTGGTAATGAAATTAAAAGTGAATTTAAAATGGTTAAAAATTATTACGGAATAGTTATTAAAACATAAGTGCAAGTACCACTACACAACATGAATAACAAAAATTTTGAACTTTTTCCTACACATTTTTCTGCTTTAATATTTTTAAAAATTATTCTTCAACAAGCTTTAATCACTTTAAATTCACTTTTAACTCAATAACCACACAAATTCAACATTTTTGCCCTAAAATAACTCGACAAAACCACAGCGAATGTAAACAAAATTGGTCACCTTCACAATTAAACCATATGTTTTGGTTCACTCAATTTTTTGAAATTGTTTTAATTCAATCACTGAAACACTAATCACTGGTAATCCAGGTGCAGAAAAAAGTATTTTAAAACTAATTTCCCTATTGTCCTCTTCTAACTAACATTATAGACCTAGATCTTAGTTTAATATTTAAATATTAAATACTGCAATGTTCCTTATTAATGTTAATATGTATTTATCTGTAACTGTTTTTGTTAAGTGCCTTGTTTGGCAAATAAATAAATAAATAAAATAAATAAATAAACTTTTTATTGCAAAAATAAACTTAAAAACTTGGCTCTACTATGTTATTACACGAGACATGTCCTCCATTCAAGCAAATGTAGGATCAGCACCGGCTGCTTCCAGGCCTGTAGCTACGATGGGTTTGCTGGAGGCCCTATCAGAACCTCAAATATGCAGCGTACTGCAAATTTAAGACATGATATGAACATGCAGCACGCTGCTTTGCTTGTCATTTTTCCAGCCTCAGCCAATTGAAATACTTTTGATTGCAGCGCGCTGCATTTTTATCTCATGCCAAAATTTACTGCACGCTGCCAATTTTGATGTTCTGATACGGCCTGCGGACGATATAGGCGAAGGGGTAGAGGCTATAAAGGGCAAGCATTGCAACTCCAATCCTTTAGCTATTAAGTTTCTTATTATATGGGCATATGAAAATTCGTAGCCAAAGTCCGCTCACGATGTCCATAGGTGAGGAGGTTTTTACCCAGAGGCTATGGAGGGAAATAAATTACATATCCTAGTTTTCAGCTAAAGCCGGCTCTAAACGATGCTATAAGCACTTTCCAACGTTGGACGTTTGATGGTAGAACGCATTGTGTGGCCGCTACTCGAACTACGAATGTCCAATGTCAAGCGTCCAACGATGGTGTTTGGACAGGTTCGGAGTGTTGTCACTCAAACGTTGGAAGAGTTGATGCTGTATTTGCCGATACATTAATGTCCTTAGTATGAAACTCTTCGTATCATATTTCAATTACCCTAACCCACTCAATTTAATTGAGTATCAACTAAAATAAGAAGCTAGGGAAGTGAACAGAGTTTGGAAGTGACGTTTATTTCAGTAGTTGCAAAGGAAGTAGAATGAATCTACCCAAGGTCGATGAACCCACAGGTGAGTTACAAGAGCATACCGGCAAAATGAGTCTACGCAACTCCTGGAATTCCTCATTGTGACAGAGGAACAGACGATGGCCTTCTGAATTGCCGGAGATTAGCCGAGCAAACTGCTGCACTGTAACCTACAGCTATAGGCACGGCTAAGAGCAACGAACGTCTTAGACTATAATGGTACGATCGTTTGATCTACTGACTAAAGTGGAGGAGAAGCTAAATTCCTCAATCAGAAGCTAAGGCGGAAATGAACAAAAAAGAAGTGAGTTGGGGTTAGAAGTACCAGTAGTATTATCAGGTAAATAAATGCTGATCCAGCTTTGCGACGCATATTAAGCTTAACATTCATTACGTTTTGGTAGAAAATTAGCCAGTCTTAAGAAAATTTCATGAGGCATCTTAAGCCCATCTTAAGATAATTGCAATTAGGCCTAATGACCCAACTAGTTGGTGATTTTAGTTAGGATTAGAATACGGTATAACCGACAGCCTTGAGCGTGTCGGCATTATAATGCTTGCACCTTCCAACGCACGAAAATAGGAAGAATCCAATAAAATATTTGTGTAGAAATTAAAAATTAGTCTTAAAATCACGCCAAAGAAGTATAACTTCTAATGCGTGTACGTACATAAGTACACACACCCACTGTTTTTTTTAACTTTTTGTGTTCGCTTTCACCAAAATGCTTGAATTATTGCTTCTTTTAGGTTATTATATTTATTATCTGCCGGTGGCGATAAGACAGCGTCTGAGATTCGTGCAAGAACTTTGGTTTCGATAGCACTCACGACGGTATTCAACTTTGTTACGTCGCGTCGGTAGTCACTCCGGAAAATGCGAACTGCGCCTTTATTTGCGCAAACCAGGTTTCTGGCTTTTTATGCCAAAAAGGAGGTATTTTGACCGAAACTCGTCTTATGGATTGCACGGGGTCGGCTCTTACATCATTTTTTTCCACGTTTTGCATTTTTATTCTTTAATTTTATTTATTTTTACTTGGTACAACGTGGCTTAAAGTTTATTATCGGGGTCACCAATTATGGATACTTCGTATGGTCCATAAAAACAATTAATTATATTATATAATTATATTTTAAGTAATCAACATTAGGTAACAATTCAACTTCTAAATTCCGTAAAAAAACAAAATCGAACTCATATTTTTATTGACGTTTTAATAAGGTTTTATCTTCGTTTACTTAATGAGAACCCCTGCCACTCTTACACGAAAAAGTTAGCTCAGCAGTCGCCTTCAAGGCTTTTTGTCACCTCAGTCAAGATGCAGTAGCGAATTGAGCAAGATTGCTGCTTCGTCAATTTGGACCACTGCTATGGCGATGCCAGCCAACTTATCTCGGTATGAGGATCCTTGTAGTCCCCCCCTTTTTTCTGGGTTCCCTGCTCAGCTAAAGAATCCTCTGACCGCTGCCGTTTGCGCAGTGCGTGCACCAGGGTCCGGCATGCGATTTTGCCCAAGAACATGTAGCAGCTGGTGCCGGCAATTTTCTGGTAGGTCCAGAAACTTTCGGCAGTAGAGCGGCTGTCTGGGACTGCTTCTTGGAGATCCCGGGGACCTTGACCACTGTTCTGTCTCCATTTTGTTGGGAAGGAAGTCGCGAATGTGGGACTTAGGTGTGAATCTCTTTCCTTCTTTCTCTCGGCGGCGCCAGATGTGCTCCTGCTAAACTGGACGGTCATACAGACAACCTTGGCAGGTAGTTCTTCAACAACATGAAGAAGAAGCTTCTGTGCTGAATGAGGTACCTTTGACGAGCTCTGAGCTGATGTTTATGGCATCAGACACAAAACCTTCTTTTTCATCTACGAATACGGCAGGAAAGGGAAGGCCCATCATGACAGAGCCTCCATATCAGGATAAGGCTTAGCTAAGTGCACCCGATGTCCAAAGGAGATCATTCAGGACCGTGTTAAACCACCCACTGTCATGCAGCCCTCGACACGATGATATTTACATCTTGGCTTGGTAAGACCAGAAGGGTTAGTAGAGTCAAACTACAATGAAAAGTACAGTTCAAGCAGAGAAAACTCTCAATAAGCTTCAGGAAGAAGGACAAAGTAAAGTCATGCCGACCTGTAAATTCTAGTTTCTAGTAAATACCTTCACGTTATGGACGAGATTATGGTAAGGAGTTTAAACAGCGTTAGCAGACGTGTGGGCTCTGTGCTAACCCTGCACAGGCAGAACTGATGCTGTTCACCATAACAACAAAGAAACCAAATTCCAACTCTCCAAGATTCTACTCATTCAACAAAATTCTTGGGAGTAAATGAAGACTTAAGGCACAGTACACAGCCCTAGTAAATTGGATCCATATATTGGATAAATAATATGGTGGCCAGCATTAAGGAAGGAGTAAAACAGTATCAATCTTGTCAGGATCGAGAGTGTGGCCTGCAAATGCACCACAGGAGCATTGGTGCACAACGCTAAGGGGTGCGGTAAATAGCTCGAACCTGTAGGTACTAGGCCATAGGAATATACATACAAAGGTATGAGAGAGCTGACAAAATAGCGAAAGAGGGTTCAAGCATAAATGCCTATTCAGCAGAACTCCATCAATATGGTTAAAACACATATTTATTTATTCTTGCTGTCTTTGGCCAATGCAAGTTTGGAAGGATTGACATATGCAGCACGGCTGAAACAACATGGTCGCCCTACAACAAAAACAAAAACTCCTAAACTTATACCGCATGAAACTAGCTAGGCACTGGCCAAAAGGAGAGCATGCAACAAGAATATGCATCCAAGCAGACAAGCGGAAGTTAAATTTTTGTGCACTTCGTATGCAAATATCCGGTACTAGCCAAGGCTACAGTCTTCGCCCGAACATAGCGCCTGGGCTTAGTGAGCGTTTTATTCGAACATAACGTTTAGGCGTTGTATTGCAAAAAATTGAAACAGAATTCACGGAAACATTTTCGCTTTTTGGGTAAAATTTTTACAGAAAAAACCATGTTTTATATAACAATAACTTTTCGACATCTGAAAAAGTCCTAAAAATGTATCAAATAAATACAATTTTAACATTAAAATTTGCTTATATCTTCAAAAGTAAAGGCCGCATATTTTTTTTTTTTTATATGAAAAAACCAAGCTTAGGTGTAACCCTTTATACTACCAGTCCGTCATGTCGTTCACTTCATGGTGCAATGTCTAGTAGTAAGCTTGGTTTGAAGAATAGGGGAGAATAGGAAAGGTTACAGGGGTCTGGAGGGTGTAGAAGAAAATAACGACGAACCTCACGTTTGAACTCTAAGGTGTTGTACCAGTTCGGAAATACTGACTGCGGGAGATTATGCCACAGTCGAGTTGTTCTATTCATAAACGAACTTCTAAACCGTATTGTGCGTGAACGGGGGGGGCTGTAGGGTATGGGGGTGAGCCGAGCGGGCTAGTCTTGTGTTGCGGGAAAAGTATTGCCGTGCAGGCAGGAGGTCCTGAATTTCAGTGGAACAGTCGCCATGGTAATAGCGATAAAGTATGGAGAGGGCTGCTACATTCCTACGGTGGCTCAAGGTGTCTATGGAGGCGCGAAAGGGGCCATCACCAATGAGTTTGAGGGCACGATTTTGCACCTTGTCGAGACAAGCCAAGGTGGTTTTTGGGGCGCCTGCCCAGATATGCGAGTTGTATTCGAGGCGCGGCCGAATGTAGGATTTGTATATTGTAGCCAATGCGGCTGGCTGGAGGAGGAACTTGCATCTCTTGAGAAATCCAAGGCATTGGAAGGCTTGTTTGGCGATATGGAATATGTGATCATTCCATCGCAGATGCTCCGTTAAAGTTACCCCTAGGATGTTGAGAGTTGAGTCAGCCGTTAGATTCTCTTTACCCACTGAGATAGGAGGAAGGTCGGTACAATTTTTGTTGGAGATCAGACAGTGCTTCGTTTTTGTGGCGTTGAATTCGACGCGGTTCATTTCGCCCCAATGAAGAATCGATTCGATATCCGGTTGATCGAGGTCGACATCAGTTGACGGTGGCAAAGACAAGGTCTGGCACGTGCTTGTCTTATATTTGTCGAAGGAGTAAGAGAAATTCAGAGTACCGTCATCAGCGAAGCAGTGAAGTGGGTTGGAGGGGATTGAGAGCAGATCATTAATGAAGATTAGAAAAAGTGCGGGTGAGAGAATTGACCCCTGTGGAACTTCGGCCGAAATGGCGTGGGGGTTGGAGTCGACGCCATCCAATACTACCTTGATTGAACGGCCTGAAAGAAAGCTCTTAATCCAGTTTCTTAGGACTACTCGTAAGTGTATACCAATAGCTTGGAGTTTATTCTACAGAGCTGGGTGCCATACTCTGTCAGAAGCCTTTGATATATCTAGAGCAACCAGGCTAGACTCACCAAAGCTGTGAATGCTTTGGTTGATACGTTCAGTTAAACACACCAGCAGATCGCCAGTATACCGTTTAGATCTGAAGCCGTATTGCCTGTCGTGTATAATTTGGTTGGATTCTAGATATTTAATCAGCTTTTTATTGATTATTGTCTCCATGATTTTGGAGAGAACAGAAGTAATTGCTATTGGGCGGTAGTTTAAGGGGTCGCTGGCTTCACCTTTTTTTGGGATTGGCTAAACATGAGCTAGTTTCCAAGAGTCGGTGTTGGACATCCACCTAAAAAGTTCATAAAAACACAATCGCCATCAGTGAACTCATAAATACAAAATACTTCCCTGCGAGGTTTCCTGAAGACCCGTCCTTCCCAAACCAAACAATGGGCACCAACAGCAGCTAAAATACAGAAAACCAATTTAGTTATTAAATAATGTATAAAATTTTAACATATAAGATTTTAGGTTAGGTTCATTCAAGAAATAATATGAATTAGTATTAAAAATTAGTTTCGAAAACAATAAACATATAATAACAAATTTTATATATATATTATATAGTTTAACAAATAATTATATTTAATTCACTCACCTTTGTAAACAATCACAAAAAATCACTGAACAAACAACATTTGTTTACTGCACCCACATCACAATTTGACGTTTGAAATGGACACAATTTGACATTTGAAATAGAAACAATTTGACATTTGAAATGAAACAATTCGAACTCGAAATTAATATGAAAAGGGGAAAGATGTGGGTGGAGTAAACAAGAAAACCGATGCAGCGGTAATAACTGATTTGTGAAAATTGCGGTCAAAGTGCTGTAGTCACGTAGGCTTTTGCTATATAAGTAAGCAACAGATTTTTCTTGTATCTTGAATTTGAATTTTGATTTTTGAATTTGTACCTTTTGAATTTGATCGCGACGAAATTGTAGCGAATACCGCAATTAATCTAATTAGAATTTAGTTTGAAGCCGAATAAATGTACTAATAAAGTTAAATTTTCATTTTTAATAAAATTAACGTTTTTGGTGTACGTGAGTTTTTAATACTGCGATTTACGCGAAATTAATTTGAGTTGCACGAATATTTCTTGAACCTTTTGTGAATTTGAAAGCATCCATTTGAATTTGATGAAAATATTTTTTGGTCCTTCGAGCCGGATGTTGTTTTAATTTGTGAGATATTCGTGCGGAGAATTAAGAAAGTTTTGGAAAACAAAGTGCCGGTTAATTTGCAAAGTGGTGGACAAAGAACGGTAGCGGTTTATATATTGATAACTTTTAAAACGTGGACAATTAGTGATCAAAGCTTAAATTAGTGCTTCTCCTAGAAGGGACAAAACTATTGCGATAGTGCAAGGATTTCCCAGCCCATATCGACCACGTGAAACAACAAGGAATCACCGGAGAGGATCACTACGAATTCATTATTTCGGTGAGTACTCCATTTTTTATTTGTGCCTTTATATAAGTGTACGCAAGCATGAGCGTAAAGCAAATAGAAATGCTAATTGTCGAGCAAGAAGCCACGTTCGACAAAATAAAAAAACAAATTAAAAATTACAAAAAGGATTCAAAATCAAGGAAAAGCAAGGCATATTTGAATAATCGGTTACAGACGCTTGCCGATTACTGGATGGAGTTTCGGAAAACCCATCGTAAAATTATCGTATTAAAGGAATCCACCGAAGAATTACCGAAGGAAGTCACGAAATATTTTGAAGAGGATGTATACGATGAAGCGCAGGAATGTTTTTTGCTCGGAAAGTCCGAAATAGAAGAAGAAATGGAAGAAATGTACCCTGAACCAATTTCGCCGAAAGTGAGTCCAGCGGAAAAAATCGAGCATAGTGAACACGAAGAAGTGAAACTCCCAAGAGTCAACTTGCCTAAATTTAGCGGAAGTTACAATAAATGGATGTCGTTCCGCGATTTATTCGTTACCCTAATTCACGAGAACCAGAGGATTTCCAACGTGCAAAAGCTCCATTATTTGAAATCGACATTGCATGGTGAAGCTGAGCAGCTCCTTAGGCACTTCAATATTACCGAGGTCAACTATATACCCGCTTGGAAAACATTGAATGATCGGTATAACAACAAACGCCTTTTGATTAAGTCGCAACTCAAAACATTATTGTCACAGCCTGTGTGCAGCAATGATTCGGCGTCAAGCATCCGCAAGCTATTGGACACCACCAACGAATGTTTGCAAGCTCTACGAAATTTAAATATTGAAGTGGACAAGTGGGATATGGTGATTTCGTTCCTTGTAAGTGAACGATTGCCGAACGAAACGAAACGTCTTTGGGAACAAAATATCGGTGGCAAAATCGAATTTCCAACCTACGAAGATTTACGCAGTTTCTTAGAGGGGCATTTAGAGCCCTAGAAGCATTAGGTAGCGAGTCCAGAAGCATTAGGTCGACGGGAACCCCGCGGCAACTTAACACCACAAGACACATTCATCATATCACTTCTGACATCAAGTGTGCACTCTGTTCAGGCAATCATACTATAAGGTCGTGCGAACAATTTTTAAACTTAAATTTTGAAGGCAAAAGGGACGTAGTACAAAAAAGAGGTTTGTGTTCAAATTGTTTAGGTTTTGGGCACAAGGCTAGGTCATGCCCTAGTGTACACAACTGTTTACGCTGTAACCACCGTCATCACACTTTGCTCCATAGCGACACGGTTATCGCGAATTTTGCTGTAAGTAAAGGAAAGGCGTTCATGTCGTCAGAGGTCACTGAGGATCCTGCAACCACATCATCGGCCTTAGAAGATGCTAAGTCCTTTTACGTCCACGAGTCTGCAACACCAAGGGAAGTGCTTCTAGCCACCGCGTTAATTAGAATCTGTGCGCCATCAGGACAAGAAGTTACAGCACGGGCATTAGTGGATCAAGGCTCCCAAGTGTCTTTTATCTCGGAACAGATTGTGCAACTGCTGAAACTTAGGAAATCATCAACTACAGTCAACATTTTTGGTGTTGAAAATTCCAAGGCCGGTACCTCAAGAGCGTCAGTACAATTCATGCTGAAATCTAGACATGGCAGTAACATAATGAGGACATCGGCATTAGTTTTGAAATCGATTACCAGAGTACTCCCTACTCGAAGTATGAAATTGCCCGACGACTCGATAAATTTGAAAAATTTGTGTTTGGCCGATCCTCAATGTTTTGAGCCCAATAAAATACAAGTCTTGCTTGGTGCGGATGTATACGGTCGAATTTTACTTGACGGCATTCGTAAGAGTAACAATGGAAGCTTCGTCGCGCAGAACACAACCCTAGGATGGATTTTATCAGGAGAGTTACCAACACCTCAAACAAGGACATTAGTAAGCTGCCATAGCCATACTGAGTTAGGACACAGCATCCGGCGTTTTTGGGAATTAGAAGAAACTCGAGAAGAACGACATCTAACCGAAAAAGAAATGAAGTGCGAGCAGTTCTACAAGGACACTGTGAGAAGGGCATCGGACGGACGGTACATAGTACGTTTACCGTTTGTGAATGGACAGCGTTCTCAGTTCGGCGCATCGCGAACCACAGCACTACGACGATTCAACTTACTGGAAGCCAGATTTCAAAAATCCCCTCAACTGCGCGATGAATATTCAGCATGCATACAGGAATACCGCCAACTCAACCACATGGTCCCAGTCTCGGCATCTACAAAAGAATTAAAGAATGACTTTCATAATACAAAACATTTTGAAACGTATTACCTACCCCATCATGCCGTGTTTAAAGAAAACACGACAACTAAGCTCCGAGTTGTTTTTGATGCGTCGCAAAAATCCACACATGGGCCATCACTTAACGACGTCTTGATGGTCGGTCCCAAACTACAAGATGACTTATGGCAAATTCTTTTACGGTGGCGAAAACACAAGATCGTCTTCACTGCAGATTTGGAGAAGATGTATCGCCAAATCAAGGTGTCGGAAGAGGATGTCGATTTTCAACGAGTGTTGTGGAGACCATCGCCAGTCGAAAAGATACAAGATTTCTGCTTACACACAGTCACCTTTGGCACGTCTTGTGCTCCATATTTGGCGATAAGAACACTGCATCAGCTGGCTGATGATGAATATCAAAACTTCCCAAGAGCATCGGAGATAGTTAAGTCGGATTTCTACGTCGACGACCTTCTGACAGGAGCAAGTACGGTTGAAGAAGCAACACAACGTCAAGATCAATTGATACGTTTGATGCAGTTAGGCGGATTCAATTTGCGAAAATGGACCACCAACGATCCAGAATTAATCAAGGCAATTCCACTGGCAGACCAAGACCTTAGTAAGATCCGCAATTTCGACTTCGAAGATGGAATTAAAACATTAGGCGTCCTTTGGTGCCCCAAGACAGACACCTTTATGTACAAAATGAACACCTATCTTGCTAATTCTGAATTGATCACGAAACGAGACCTCTTGTCGCAAATATCCAAATTATTCGACCCTCTGGGGCTTCTCTCACCCATCATGATACGAGCCAAGATTATCATGCAGAGTGTTTGGTTAAGCGGCTTGGATTGGGATGACAGATTATCTGAGGATTTTACACAAGCTTGGAACGACTTTCGGAAAGATCTGAAACACATTGAAGATATCAAAATTCCCAGATGGCTGCACACCCTTACCGATGAAATTGAATTGCACGGATTTTGTGACGCCTCAAATCGGGCATACGCAGCAGTGTTTTATGTCCGGTCGGTCGATAAATTTGGTCACATTCATACTCACTTGCTAACATCAAAAACCAAGGTCGCTCCCATCAAACCGGTAACATTGGCACGACTTGAATTATGGGGAGCCGTTTTGTTAGTGCGTCTATTTAAAGCAATAAAAATGGCCTTGAAAGGCAGTAACATTCGTTTAACACTTTGGTGCGATTCCACCATAACACTAGCTTGGATAAAGGCACATCCTTCAAGATGGAAGACTTTTGTGGCAAATAGGGTGGCCGAAATCCAAGAAACTATCCTGCTCCTCTTGGAAGTACGTGTCTTCAAAGGAAAATCCTGCGGACTGTGCATCACGTGGCATAGCACCAACGGAACTCATATCGCACACGCTGTGGTGGCATGGTCCAAACTGGCTTGAAAAATCTAAGGAACATTGGCCGACCCCGATTCAAGTCGACAAAACCAATTTGGAAGAAAGAGCGAGCGTGAAAATTTATTTGGCAGTAACCCTCAAAGCAGGAGAAACCAAACTAGTGGCAAGGTATTCAAGCTTAACGCGATTGTTGCGAGTGTCAGCTTACTGCTTCAGATTTATCAACAACTGCAAGGCATTAAAAAATGATTCATCGATTTGGTTGACTACGGCAGAACTGAATAAGGCACTCACATATTGGATAAAAGACGCACAAGTGGACGAATTCGCAGATGAATTGTTGACCTGCAGGTCAGGAAAGGAGGTAAAGAATGGCAGGTTAAGCAGTTTGACGCCATTTCTCGACGACGAAGGAGTCTTGCGTGTCGGAGGACGACTACATCACGCAGATTTGTCGTGGTTCAAAAAACACCCTATCATATTGAGTTCCGATCATCCATTAACCAAACTCATAATATTAGAATCGCATGAACGAACTCTTCACGGCGGTCCCCAATTGATGATGACCTGGTTAAGGAATCGATTCTGGATTCTCAAGTTGAGGAGCTGCATAAAAGGGGTGGTGCACCGATGCATGAAATGCTTCCGACATAAGGCGAAACCTGAATCCCAATTGATGGGAAATCTGCCGTCTCCCAGAACACGAATGTCGCGACCTTTCACTCACGTTGGCGTGGATTTCTGTGGTCCGTTTAATTTGAAGGTATCAAGAGGCAGAGGACAAAAAACATTCAAGGGTTACCTAGCCATATTTGTTTGCCTCGCTGTCAAGGCAGTCCACATAGAAGTTGTCTCTAATTTGACGTCCGAAGCATTCTACGCAGCCTTAAAGAGGTTTATTAGTCGCAGAGGGCTTTGCCTGCACATATACTCAGACAACGGAACCAATTTTGTCGGGACGAACAAACTATTAAATCATGATTTCGAACAACATCTGAAACAATTGAATGTGGAAATGCCACCAAAGGCCACAGCATTGAGAATAGAATGGCACTTCATACCACCACCAGCGCCCAATTTCGGAGGATTGTGGGAGGCAGCGGTGAAATCTACGAAATATCACCTAAAACGAATAATAAACGATGCAATTTTAACGTACGAGGAAATGGCCACAATCGCGACCCAGATAGAAGCTTGTCTAAATTCTAGGCCGATCACACCATTAACAGACGATCCAGAGGACTTGAATGCACTTACACCAGGCCACTTTCTGTTAGGTGAAGCACCGTTGGCATTACCAGAGCCATCAATCCTAGATGAGAAACCCACTGCACTTACACGATGGCATCACTTAACGCATTTAGTCCAATCGTTTTGGAAACGCTGGCATTCAGAATATTTATCTCGTCTCCAGCAACGGCCTAAATGGCTACAAACAAGGAAAAATCTCGAGGTAGGACAACTAGTACTAATTAAGGAAGAAAGACTACCTCCTACGAAGTGGATGCTTGGAAGGATAACCGAAACGCATCCAGGGACGGATCAACTTGTTAGAGTGGTTACACTGAAAGTTAAGGATAGGATCTTGAAGCGACCAATTTCCAAGGTGTGCCTACTACCGTGCGAAGACAACACAGATATGGAACAAGTGGACAGCACAAACACCACCAAGTTAAAATAACGTACCATAAACCATTTTCCATCCTAGCATAATTCCTGTCCTAGTTGTCCTTAAATTCCCATGCAATTTTGTTTTTTGTTGTAGCAAAACTTAAAGCGTACTACTTCCAGATTAGTTTTGGATCCACAGGACCCAAGGCCCGGGAATATGTTGGACATCCACCTAAAAAGTTCATAAAAACACAATCGCTATCAGTGAACTCATAAATACAAAATACTTCCCTGCGAGGTTTCCTGAAGACCCGTCCTTCCCAAACCAAACAATGGGCACCAACAGCAGCTAAAATACAGAAAACCAATTTAGTTATTAAATAATGTATAAAATTTTAACATATAAGATTTTAGGTTAGGTTCATTCAAGAAATAATATGAATTAGTATTAAAAATTAGTTTCGAAAACAATAAACATATAATAACAAATTTTATATATATATTATATAGTTTAACAAATAATTATATTTAATTCACTCACCTTTGTAAACAATCACAAAAAATCACTGAACAAACAACATTTGTTTACTGCACCCACATCACAATTTGACGTTTGAAATGGACACAATTTGACATTTGAAATAGAAACAATTTGACATTTGAAATGAAACAATTCGAACTCGAAATTAATATGAAAAGGGGAAAGATGTGGGTGGAGTAAACAAGAAAACCGATGCAGCGGTAATAACTGATTTGTGAAAATTGCGGTCAAAGTGCTGTAGTCACGTAGGCTTTTGCTATATAAGTAAGCAACAGATTTTTCTTGTATCTTGAATTTGAATTTTGATTTTTGAATTTGTACCTTTTGAATTTGATCGCGACGAAATTGTAGCGAATACCGCAATTAATCTAATTAGAATTTAGTTTGAAGCCGAATAAATGTACTAATAAAGTTAAATTTTCATTTTTAATAAAATTAACGTTTTTGGTGTACGTGAGTTTTTAATACTGCGATTTACGCGAAATTAATTTGAGTTGCACGAATATTTCTTGAACCTTTTGTGAATTTGAAAGCATCCATTTGAATTTGATGAACAGTCGGGATACACTCCGGAGAAGTAAGACAGGGCAAAAAGTTTGCGCAGAGGTTTAGCCAAAGGTGAGGCACATTTTTTAAGTACCACATAATTTTTTAAGTATATACACATAATTTGTGTCGTCGCCTCTCTTAGTGTGTGCTCACACAACAAATTTCGTCGGGCCATTCGCCGTGACCGAGGAGATTAGTTTCGCCGTCGGCCTTACCATGTTTACAGCAGCCCATTTGAAAGATATTTTAATACCCGTATTTCTGCTGTTTACTACGATATCATATGAGCAACCGTTAACGAGATATTAAAAAAAAATGGCGTTATCAGTTATTTCAGGCACTTGAAGTGCGAACTTTGGCGTTGGATTACTCGCAAACTATACAAGCGAGAACGATGACTAAGGGCTTATTCTAAAGGTAATCACTAGCACTATAAGTTTGGTAATCGGCATTAACCCACCCAAATTAATATCTTACGAGTTAATCGCAAAAAACTGCATTCAACTTCAACCACCCGAACAAGTTCGAACTTTGAGCGGCCATAACTTTGAGCCAAATTAACTTAAAGACCTCGTTAAGGGCTCATTTTGTAGATAATTTTATTCTCTAATGACCTTGTAATGATAATTTTCAGCTATCATTGCACACAACCGAGCAATTTGGTATAAACGACCTCTACCTCTGTTTCAAGATGGCGGCTTTTCCCATCATACTGCGACCCAACAAACTTGGTTTTAACATTGTCAGATGTACCCGAACAAATTCCAAAAAAAAAATTTTTGTACATCATGAAATGCAATTTGATTTTCTAATTGCACTGGACTAAATGCTAATTTCGTAACATATGTATATCAAATTAAAGCCTTATTAAAGCAGAAGAAACTGGTGCTACTTTCAGCTTTCTATGTCAAATAGTTTTTGAACTAGATCAATTTAAAGATTTCAAAATTTGTTAAAAATTTAAGATTTTCGACTTTTTGAAAATTTATAACTAAAACAATAGAAGGCCAAAAATTTGAAAATTTGTTTTTTTTTAGTTTTCACCAGAAGAAATATAAAATATAAAAAAATTATAACAATCGGAGGTGGCGAGGTCCAAACCATTGGTTGGTTCGATATGGAATGACCCAGTTGTAATGTACTTTTTTCATCTTCCAAACATTGTTTGCAGTATATATTTACCGGCTCAATATTTAAATGTTGACAAGGGGACTCTAAAACGGATAAATCCTGTAATTGCAAGTCCGAGACTGAATTCCTTCTGTCATACGTTTTCCCTGAAAATTGGCTTGACATGAAGCCTTTCCTCATTTTCATTAATTGAAGAGTTTACAAATAACAAGGAAGGTATTGAACCTATTTTTAATTTGTTTTTACCAAAACAATTACGATCGAATTTTACGTACGATTTTTTATTGTGGGCGGGGATTTAACTTTACAAGCATTTATGAAAAGCACTTGTCCCAGATTTTGGAAATCGAAAGAATTTCAGATTTGGCTTAGCACGTTTATGCGCTTTGCAACTTTGGGTGATACAAACAACTCTCCAGGTTGTGCGACTTTGTGGCATTTTGTTATAATGTGTCCAAAAAGTTATTATACATTATTCATAGGAAATTGTCCAAACTTTACAATTTTGTAAAAAAAAATTGGTTTATCACGTATTTTTTGTAGAAAAAGGTGGTTTTAGTTGAAATTTTAGTGAAAAAATAACAAAATTTTGACTTTGGCGATTCATAACTCCAAAAGTTGGTAAGATATGACCATTGTTTTTACCGTCGTAGATAGGTGGAGGAATTCTGCGTGCACTGGTACCATAACCATGAAAATAGGTTATACGGTTACAAAAATACAGGCTGATATGTAAAACTTTAGCAAAAAAACTTCAAAACGCCCTAGCGGCTAAACCGTTACAATTTCCCCCCCCCCACCCATACGATTTTTTGTTCGTCTATCCAAGACCTATCCACAGCCGGCCGCTTTGTAAGTTTATGTGGGACACCCTGTATATATATATATATATATATATATATATATATATATATATATATATAATATATATATATATATATATACATATATACATATATAGAGTTTCCCTTCTAACGCAGAAGGCGCACTTCCCAGCAGGGCTGAGAAATATTTACCACTGCTGTGGCTCAGCTGAGACATGCAAACATAAAAGATGAAGTACCAATAAAAATTGCATGCGAAACACATAAACAGTCATGAGACAACAAATAGACTCCTTTTAAGCAGGTATTTGTTAGTGATCACGCTAAAAACATTAATATTTTTATTTACATTAATGAACATGCGATTAACAGGCTCTTCTTCTTCTTCGATGGCTCTACGGCCCAATTCGAGCCTTGGCCTCCTTCAGCTTCTTCCTCCAGACGTCTCTCTGCTCCGCAGCTTGTCTCCAGTTTCTCGTGTTGAGCAGTTTCGCTGCATCGGTCTTAACATTATCTTCCCATCTTGACCGTGGTTTGCCAACTGGTCTTTTGCCATCTGGTAGTAGATACAGGGATTTTTTTGGTATCCTTGAGTCATCCATTCTTTGGACATAACCGGCCCAACGTAAACGCAGTAGCTTGGCATGGGTCGAAAGTTTACATTCTTTGTATAAGTCGAACAATTCGTGATTGTAGCGTATTCTCCATGCATTGTCTTCATTAATTGGGCCGTATATCCTTCGGAGAACCTTCCTCTCAAATATATCCAACTTGTCGGCGGATTTTTGGGAGATACTCCATGCTTCACAACCATACGTAGCTACTGTACGTATGATGGTTTTGTAGACTCTTATTTTTGTTTTTCTGTGGATGTCTCTGGATTTCATTACTGGCAGTAGTGAGAAGTATGTTCTGTTTGCGGCGTTTAGTCTTCTTTGTACGTCTATCGTTTCATCGTTGTCTTCACTGACTGTGAACCCCAGGTAGTTAAATTGGCTTACCCGTTCGAAGTTATATTCCCCCCAGGTGGTGTTGTGGTTTCTTCTTCTTCTTTCCACCCTTGACTGAATTAGAATCTTGCTCTTGTCTGCATTTATTTGCAGCCCTATATGTGTAGCTCCATCTTCTAATTCTGTGAATACTTCTCTAAGGTATGACAGTGATCTGCCAAGGCAGTTTATGTCGTCGGCATATCCTGCCAACTGTTTTGATCTGTTAAGCAGGGTTGCGTTCGCATCAATGTTTACTTTGCGAATTACTCCTTCAAGGCAGAGATTAAATAGCATGGGTGCCAGCCCATCGCCCTGCTTTAAGCCTTGCTTGACTGGGAAGGACTCCGTCAATTCTCCTTGTATTCTGACTGCACACCTTGTATTTTCCATTGTCATTTTAGTCAGTTTCACTATCTTTAGGGGTATGTTTAGGTCCAGCATTGTCGCATACATTTTTTCCCTGTCGATGCTGTCGTATGCTTGTTTAAAGTCGATGAAAAGTTGATACACGTCGATGTTGTATTCCCAGCATTTTCGGAGGATTTGCCTTATTGAAAAAAGTTGATCCATCGTTGACCTATTTCTTCTGAATCCAGCTTGGTATTCACTTATTACGGCTTCTGCATAAGGTTCCAGTCTGGCCTTAATTATATTGGTCATTATTTTATACACTGTGCTTAAAAGAGATATGCCTCTGTAATTTGCACAGTTGAATCTATCTCCTTTCTTGTGTATTGGGCAGATAATGCTTTGCTCCCAATCTTCAGGCATTTTTTCGTTCCTCCATATGCAGCATAGTAATTCATGTATAGCTGCTGAAAGCGGTTCCCCTCCTTGCTTGATCAGCTCTGCTGGGATGTTATCAATTCCTGGAGATTTGTTATTTCTTAAGAGTCGTATGGCACTTTGTACTTCCTCCAGAGTGGGTTCGTTTGTTTCTCTGGTGTCATCGTTATGTTGTGGACGGGGTTCTGGTACGTGTCGGATGCTCTCGTTTGCGTTCAGCAGCTCGCTGAAAAATTCCTTCCATCTTTTCTTTACATCTTCGCTGCCTGTAACTATAGTGCCTTCTTTCGTTCTACATATACCGGAGGAGGGTTTGACGCCTTTCTTGAAGAAGTTTACTTCCTTATATGCTTCCCTGATTTTGTTTCGGGCAAAGTTTTCCTCTGCTCTCAGGATGTAATTGTTGAGGAATTGCCTTTTCTTCTTCCTGCAGATGTTTTTTGCGGTTCTTCTTGTTTCCTCATATTTCAGTTTCTTGCTCCTCGTCGGTCTCTCTATGTAAATTTTCCTATTTCTATTTCTGGCCTCTATAGCTGTTTTACATTCCTCGTCGTACCAATCATTGGCTCTGGCAGTGCGTTTGTAGCCTACAGTTTCCTTGGTGACATCTGTCAGTATCGTCCTCAGTCTTGTCCATTTTCCCTCAATTGTGTCTTCATTATTTATGTTTAGGCTTGGACCTATCCTCTCTGCTAACGTTGCCTGGTATCTCTCCAAAACGGTCTGTTCCTGGAGGCGGTCAACGTCGAATTTCTTTACTTTGTTGCTTCTTTGTTCTTGAGTGGACAGCCGACATCTGAATCTAGCTTTAACTAGGAAGTGGTCCGATTCACAATTCGCACCTCTGTAGGATCTTACTTGAAGGATACTGGAAGCTGCCCTTCTGTCTATAAGTATATGGTCTATTTGATTGCAGTACCTTTCGCTGGGAGATTGCCATGTGTATTTGTGAATGTCCTTTCTTGGAAAATATGTTGAGCTGACGATCATATTTTTGCTCATTGCAAAATCGATAACACGTTGTCCGTTATCATTTGATGTTTCGTGGAGACTTTCTTTTCCAAGGGTTGGTCTGTACCAGTTCTCTCTTCCAATTTTGGCGTTGAGGTCTCCTATCACCATCTTGATGTCATTGGAAGGGGCCGTGTCATATGCGTGTTCAAGCTTGTAGTAGAAAGTGTCCTTTGTCGTGTCCGCTTTCTCCTCCGTCTCCGCATGTACATTTATGATTGTGAGGGTGAAGAATTTCGTTCGGAGTCGTATTGAACATAGACGTTCACTGATTGGCTTGAACTCTATGACATTATCTATGATTGACTTGTGTATTACGAAGCCTACTCCTAAGTGGTGTTCCCTTCCGCAGCTGTAGAATATCCTGTAGTTGCCAAGGTCCATTGTCCCGTTTCCTATCCATCTGATCTCTTGTAACGCGAGTAATTTGATTTTATATCTGCTCACTTCGTCTAGTAGTGACTTAACTGATGCAGTTCGGTACATACTTCGCGTGTTCCATGTTCCAAAAATCATTTCCAGGTGCTGTTGCCGTAGTCGTTGCCGTTTTTTCCGTCCGTTCCGAGGCTTTGCATCAGGGTTTCTTAACTGATGTGTTTTTACAGGGTCCGGTAGTTAGCCCAACGCCCAACCCCACTACCAGGAGGACCGGATCCGTGAATTATACCCCATCGGATAGGGTGGCCCAGCTATACCCCCGGGCACTGGGTACGTCCGTCGTCGGTTGGTTATCCAGGAGGCACCAGCGAGGAGGTGACGGTACGATTTTACCCCCCGATTAACAGGCGCAAATCGGCCATAATTTGTGTTAGAGGAGTTGATGTGTAAGAGCGGTGGTCCTCTCAGATTGTATCGGCTCTCTCTAAACGACGCACGGCGCCTTAGAAAACCTGAGTCAACACGTCCATTAAGAAGCTGGTGGACTAAAACAACATCGGCCATCTCACGACGCTTGTGGAGAGTGTTTAAGTTGAGTAACTTAAGTCGGTATTCATATGGTGGAAGAATTAAAGGGTCTTCCCAAGGAAGGTGATTCAATGCGAATCGAACGAACCTACGTTGAACCGACTCAATTTTTCCAACATGCGAAGAATAGTGAGGAGACCAAACCTGGGACGCATATTCAAGTAAAGGTCTGACAAGGGAAATGTAGAGGTGTTTAGTGATCAGGGTGCTGTTAAATTCTTTGGACCACCTTTTTATAAAACCCAAGACTGAGCTGCTCTTGGAAGAAATATAGTTGATATGAGTAGAAAAGTCCAGCTTGGTGTCAAATCTAATCCCGAGATCTTTGACAAAATTAACACGGGGGACACCCTCATTAAAAAATGAGTAGTTATAAATTATAGGATCACGTCGCCTACAAAAAGTCATGACTTCGCATTTACTAATATTAAGAATCAGGTTGTTGTTAGCGCACCAAGAGTAAAAGGTGTCGAGGTCGACTTGCAAAAGTTTGCAGTCCACCATACTCTTTACGTGACGGTACAATTTGATGTCATCAGCATAAATCAGGATTCTGCAGTGTCTTAGCAGGGTAACAATATCATCAATAGAAAGAATAAAGAGGATAGGGCCAAGATGACTGCCTTGAGGGACACCGGATGACGCCTCAATGGTCGCGGATTTGGATCCACGGAAAAGGACTTGGTAGGTCCTGTCAGCTAAGTAGGACTGGAACCATAATACAAGGGCTTCAGGGAAACCTAACTTTTTAATACGCTTTTATTAGCTTCACTTGTAACTATGTAATAAAATCTTGTAAGTTAAATTTGATCCACTTCCCGGTTTCCGATTGAGCTGAAATTTTGCACACACGTTTAGTTTGGATGACAATGCAATCTGACTATTTTGTAAAAAAATCAAGATGACGGGTCCAGGATGGCGGCTGAATTTTGCAATTGTGTTCGCCGACCCCCCGACATGGGTATCAAATGGATGGGTATGCCAAATACAATACTATTAGCTGTGTAGCGTAATTCTAAATTCAAAATGGATATGTGTTAATTAGCTGCACTTGTAACTATGCAATAAAATCTTGTAAGTTAAATTTAACCCCACTTCCCGGTTTCCGATTGAGCTGAAATTTTGAACACACGTTTAGTTTGGATGACAATGTAATCTGACTATTTTGCAAAAAAATCAAGATGACGGGTCCAGGATGGCGGCTGAATGGTAGAAGCCATATAATAGAGTAAAAAGTAGAAAATAAAATATATAGTTTAAAAAAACCAAAAAATACGCTTTTAATTTAAAATGAACTAAAAAGTAAAAAATAATTTTTAATGTAAAATTTTTATTGCTCCAGCCAGTATATGGGAACAACCTACGTTTCGAAATGTAAAAAAGCGTGGGGCGCTAATGAAAAGTTCCAATGTTAATAAAATAAGGAAATAGGTAAGGAGCCCCACGCTTTTTCACATTTCGAAACGTAGGTTGTTCCCATATACTGGCTGGAGCAATAAAAATTTTACATTAAAAATTATTTTTTACTTTTTAGTTCATTTTAAATTAAAAGCGTATTTTTTGGTTTTTTTAAACTATATATGTTATTTAGTTTGAAAAGTATAATGGAGTGGGAAAGCTTGTCAAATGCCTTACTGAAATCAGTGTAAACACAATCAGTTTGGCAACCGGAAACGAAGCCTCCAACAGCATGGGAAGTGAATTCTAGGAGATTGGTGGTAGTGGAACGAGCTGGAAGAAAACCATGTTGGTTCGTAGAAATAAGTTTCTTGCAGATGGGCACGATTGCAGAATAATGATTGACTCAAAAAGCTTTGGTATGACAGACAGCTTGGCAATTGGTCTGTAGTTCGATATTTCGTTCTTGCTACCACTTTTGTGAATAGGAATTATGAACGAATTCTTCCAAAGAGTAGGGAAGTACCCTTTATCCAGGGGCTTTTTGAAAAGGGTTTTCAGTGGAGACTGGAGAACCTCCACACAAGATTTAAGGACAGCAGGAGGGATACCATCAGGGCCGGAAGTGAAGTCGTATGGGAGTTCATCAATATGTTTCACGATATCGTCACTGGAAATTGAAAGAGATAATCTAGTGGCCTCTCGGTGTGGAGTTATGTGACGAAAATTATTGCCAGGCTGAAAGTTAGAAGGAGTGAAAGATTGATGAAAGAATGAAGCAAACATGTTGCAAATCGAGGAAGACTCACTACTAGACCAGTTAGTGTGCTGCATAGTATTTGGGTAGTTATCGACTTTTTTCTTAGAGTTGACAAATTTAAAGAAGTTTCTAGGATCATTATACACCTGGTCCCTCATGCTTCTGAGATATTCACCATACAGAGCAGAAGAGAGTAAACGAAACCTGTTATAGCAATCAGTAAATGTAGTAAGACTCGGAGGGTCCTTTCTCTTTAAATAGGTCTTCCAGAGTCTATTTTTCTGATTCCTTAAATGCTTCAGCTCATTATTGTACCAGGGTGGAGTAGAACTGCGCAATTTTTGGGGCTCAAAAGGTACACATGAAGCAATAGCTTCATATAGTACGGTATAAAACCGTGCCACATCGACATCCAACTCATTTGCGGAAAGTAAGCTGTTGAAATCAATCACGGCAAGCTTAGATGAGAGTTCATTAAAGTTAGCCTTCATAAAGTTGAAGGAGTGAGTTACCACCTCCGGACAAGGATTGTTCTTTGAGTTGAAGCAGTAATTTAGCAAGAGAGGAGGGTGGTAATTGTCAACGGACGTCATGACTATTGGACTGGGTTCAACAATCATGTTTCCTGAGTCAGTAAAGAATACAAGATCCAACTGCCTCCCTAACACATTAGTCACACCACTAATTTGATTAAGGCCGAGTGAGAATAAGGAATTGAGAAAACAGGATTCCTTAGAATTAATATTGCCTTCAGGGAGGTAGTTATCGTCAACTTCGTCAAATACCCACTGAATATTGGGTAAATTGAAGTCCCCAAGTAGAAGTAATTCATCCCCAGTGTTCATCATACTCAGGCTATAATCAACACAAGAGATGAGAATATCATAGAGGTTTTTACCTCCATCGTCAAGTGTGCTAATCATATCTGGTTGGATATAGCAGCACAGCAGGAAAAGATTTGATTTAGAAAAGGAAATCTTGAGAGCGACAAGCTCAATGTCTAAGTGGTTAGAGAAACTAGGAAGCGTAATTGGGTAACAATTAAGGTGACTGCGGCAGGCAAGAAGAACGCTGCCCCCACGAGCTTCCGAGTCAGTGTAACGGTCCCTCCGAAAGACTTGGTAGGAGGAATCGAAGAGTTCAGCATTAAGAAAGCCTTCGTGGAGCCAAGTTTCCGTGAGTGCTATGACATCAAACCCGCTAGCCGCCGATGACTGAAGGATGTCGTTGGTTTTTGATCTTAATCCCCTTATACCATGTTTCCATCGCACTCGAAATCCGCAGGTTTTGATAAAACGATTTGGCGAAATCCAAATGTGTTTCCATCGCACCAGGAAGTTTTCGCTTGTCATAACAAGCTTGCACATCAAATTTTAAAAACCTAATTATATCAACAAAACTGAGGAATTTGGAAAGAATAGGCTGTAAATTAAGGAAAAAATATAAACATTCATTTAAGCTCCATTTTAAACGTAGAAGATAGAAAATTTAAAAATTACAAATTCGTACTGTCAAAATTTTTTACAGCTGAGAATATTTCCCCAAAATTTCCCACTTGCTGAATAGGCTGAATAGTCATTACCAAGATTTCGATCGAGATTTCATTGAAATCTCCTCCGAAAGGCGATTTCATTTTATATGCTAAAACATGAGATTTCAAACTAGATTTCGTCCGAAATCCTCATTTTTGCCGAAATCGGAAGATTTCGAGTGCGATGGAAACATGGTATTACGTTCTGGTAGTAGCTTGTGCTGCGGACCATCACCACGTTCGCCTCCTTGTGTAGCTGGAAATTCTAAGATGTTGCATGTTGATAAAGTGGAGGCAATCTCAGAGGTCTGCCGATGCGAAAAGCGTTCGGGTTATTTGTTCTAGCTGTCGCATCTTTATACGGAGTATTATGTTATCTCTGGTATGATCCTGTAAATATAAGCAAGTTTAACAGAATACGATCTAGTGAAGAAAAAATGCCTGTAATATGGTATTTTTAAAGAAACCTTTTATTTTTTAAATTCTTTCATTTTACTTACACTGTTTGTCGTCAAATCTTGGAAGTTAAATTTGACCCACTTCCCGGTTTCGGATAGAGCTGAAATTTTGCATACACGTTTAGTTTGGATGACAATGCAATCTGGCCATTTTGTAAAAATATCAAGATGGCGGTTCCAAAATGGCGCTTATTTATTTAACTTACACTGTTTGTCGTCAAATCTTGGAAGTTAAATTTGACCCACTTCCCGGTTTAGGATAGAGCTGAAATTTAGCATACACGTTTTGTTTGGATGACAATGCAATCTGGCCATTTTGTAAAAATATCAAGATGGCGGTTCCAAAATGGCGCCCGATTTTTGAAATTGTGCTCCGCGGCCCTGTGACATGGGTATCAAATGAAAGGATATGACAGGTAGAACACAATAAGCTATGTGGCGTCATTCCAAATTCAAAATGGCGGCCAACACTTACACTGTTTGTCGTCAAATCTTGGAAGTTAAATTTGACCCACTTCCCGGTTTCGGATAGAGCTGAAATTTTGCATACACGTTTAGTTTGGATGACAATGCAATCTGACCATTTTGTAAAAATATCAAGATGGCGGTTCCAAAATGGCGCCCGATTTTTGAAATTGTGCTCCGCGGCCCTCTGACATGGGTATCAAATGAAAGGATATGACAGGTAGAACACAATAAGCTATGTGGCGTCATTCCAAATTCAAAATGGCGGCCAACACTAAATTGCGGAAAGCTTATAATAGACTAAAAAGTAGCAAATATAACCGATCAACTTCCAATTTTGCACACACTCGTAGTTCGGGTGGTTAATGTGTATGAATGATGAGATGAATAGTTGAGTTAAAGGTGAGTTGATAATAAAGAAGCAATACACGTTACAAAAAATCACAAACAAACACAGAGATGCTGCTGTCAACTAAATTCAACTACTCAAATACTGAACTCATGTCCGTATGCATAATTTCAACTAAACCCAGGTAGCCGAGCTGAGTCGAGTTCAGTCAACCTTAACCCAACTCGACTCCCGTTTACATGTAGTTAGACTTGGGTTCAACTTGAGTTCAACTCATCATGTATAAGTACTAAATGCAATCTGACCTTTTTGTAAAAAAATCAAGAAGACGGTTCCGAGATGGCGGCCGTTTTTGCAATTATGTTCCACCGAGCCCACGACATGGGTATCAAATGAATACAGTAAACTGTGTGACGTAATTTTAAATCTAATAGAATTGCCATCATAAAATGGCGGAATACATATAATAAACTAAAAAGTAGAAAATAAAATAAATGGTTAAAAAAAATTTTGTTAGAATTTGAAATTAACAAAGCAAAAAATTGAGGGTTATTGTAAATCTCACGCGATTTACAGTTATATTTTCAATTTTTGATGAAAAATGCGCAATTCATTTAATTAACTTTTTCATTAAAATTGAAATTTCACGCTTTCTTTAAAATATTTTTTATTTTTTACTTTTCAGTACATTTTTTAGTTAACGAAAAGAATTTTTTTTAAAAAATTTTTTTAACCTTTTATTTTGTTTTAATTCACTTTTGAATTTTTCAATAAACGTTTCCGATCAAGACAAACCTCAAAATCGCAATGCAACACGATGTAAATATTACAATGAAGGAAGACGTTTATATCTCTTTGCGATATCTCTTTCATTTTGCAATGCAATATTTCGATTGGTCGCATTGATGTGCGGCAGCAACATAGCACTTTGCGTGATTTTCAAATGGGATAATGCGATATTTGCTGCACTGCAGTAATTACCGCATTGCGGCATTTCACTCATTGAAATAAATGTCTCACAAGTGTTCGACATTTATTGCAATGGGAGAAATGCCGCAATGCGGTAATTGCTGCAACACAACAAATATCGCATGATCCCATTTGAAAAGCACGCAGAGTGCTGTTGCTGCCGCACATCAATGCGACCAATCGAAATATTGCATTGCAACATGAAGGAGATATCGCAAAGAGATAGAAACGTCTTCCTTCATTGCAATATTTACAGCATGTTGCATTGCGATTTTGAGGTTTGACTTGATCGGAAGCGTTTATTGAAAAATTCAAAAATGAATTAAAAAAAATTAAAGGTTTCTTTAAAAAATACCAAATTACAGGCATTTTATCTTAACTAGAACTCATTTTGTTGAACTTGCTTATATTTACAGCATCATACCTTGCGGTAAATGTCGCATAAATATACGGTTTCAAATCTCAGTGCAGTAATTACCGCATTGCGGCATTTATCTTAATGCAATAAATGTCGCACAAGTGTGCGGCCCGCCTAAGGCGAAAAATAGCGCCGTTTCCGAGATATAGAATTAAATGCGTTTCCCTTCCCTGTAAGTTTACCATAAGGGTGGGGATGACGCCACTTTGAATTTAAGCTCATAAAAATATATAAAATCATTTGGTAAAAAAAATGCTGTGTGATATTTTCCGCAAAGAAAAAGTACCTATTTATTAGACTATTACCAAAGCAACCGCTCCACTGAAATAATTGCCCTCCTACTTGCACGACAATATTTTTCCTTAAGTCTGCTCGATTGACGCTCATACGACAATATTTTTCCTTAAGTCTGCTCGATTAACTCTCATACCATACATAACCCTTTACGCACACACTGCGATACAAGTTTTTGTTATAAATAGAAACATCACATACTAATAGTATGAAAGATCATTAGTGAACTTGGTTTTTACACATTAAAAAAATTAGGTTATGTTTATAATGGGCCCCCTAGACCATCAATAATATTGTGCAATGTATTGATTTGCGCAATATTATTGGCGTTATGTGGGTGATATTGAAGGATTGTCTGGTGCAAAAAAGGAAACCGTCAATATTTTTCTCAATATTATTGATAGTCCAGAGGCCACTTAAGAGCTATATTGTAAGATCGAAATTGTTGCCATTTTACCCAGCAGTTTTGCGATTGCGTAATTTTACAATTAAAGCAGTCAAAGATATCTGAATTCATACAGCACCTAGTTACTTTGAACAAACTAAAGCCAGTTATCTTTACAATTTTTTGGTGTGTATTCCTATTCATTATTCCTGTGAATTCTGTATTAGCATTTACGTGCCCCGAAATAAGAGGACAACTCTACTCTGAGAAAAATAACCTCCAGCAATATCTCCTTTTTGAATAATTTAGTCCAGCAGTTATGTTAAGCGCCCGAGGAAAATATTCGGTCAATGGCTTTGTTTAGTATTCCCATACCTTCGAGACTGGATTGTTAACCTGGGTATGTGTGCCGGAGTAACACATTAAATTTACAATTTAAATAGCTTTGAACGACAAAATGAGTACCCCAGGGGATAAATTTCCTGGAAAGCAAAGTTTTATTGCATTTAAATTCAGATTAAGGGGAAAATTTTGCCACAATTCCTGCTTTAAACACCTGCCATGTAGAAGACATTAACGTAAGCATGATTTAAATCAAAAAATGTGCCTCTCTGCTATTTTTTAGCGGTTATCATAAATTTAAGAAAACGTTTTGATGCAAAATTTTACCGTTATTTAAAACATACAAACATATTCTTTCGCTATGTATATGACTCTAATTTCTCAAGTTACTTGAAATTAATTACCCCGTAGGTTGCTATACAGGGATAAGATTAAGTAAAAATTAGGGTTTTCCCGTGCCCATCCTATATATTGTGCCAACGTGGAAATACATAAATACACGGGTAAGTAAAGGCGCCGGCTCCCTCTACCCCTTAATGTTGGGAGACAATTGACACTGAACAGTGTTGTTTTGACCACACACGTGCAAAAAAATGTTGCAAGGAACGACGGTGGGTGTTACATGAAACTGTCAATTTGCTAGCCTGTTCTTCCATCGACCAGTGTCCAATGATGGTCGACATAATTCTGGGAATGTCCTTTCGGGTGAAAATAAGCGGGTCGCATGATCTCTGCATGTAGTAGTTAGGCCAAGAATTTCTAGTTTTGGCGCCTGATGCTGAACTTTTCCACTTTAAACTTGTAAAAGAAACCAACAATCTGGTGATATACTTCTTCGCTGCTTCTATAAGTTCTCCGCTGGTGCCTGCAATATAAATACTAGATAACATTAGTCTCATAAACATCCATGCGCCCACGGAAGACAAAACGGATAAAAAATAGGGATTCTACCAAGAGCTACCAAACTCCATGGCCAGTTTCACTCGAGCATACAGCCAACCAACAAAAATCTGAGAGAGAGAGGATTATATTTTGAACCAACTCTCACTAGATTTTCGAGTCAACTTTTTGACAGCTGTGTATTTATTGTTGTTTTTCTATGGGTGGAAGAAAAAAGAGATAAATAGTAGTGTAGGGGCATCGTCCTACTACTTCCGGTCGGTTACGAAAACATAGTCGACTGAGGCTAAGTAAAAATAAAAATATATTTTTCCATTTTGACATTTAAGTTTTGTCCAAATAGTTTTAGGTAATATCGAGGAATAAAAGCAGTACAAAAGCTAATTCAAAGTTGGTGTTAAAAATATAAAAATAAGAATGAATAAAAATAACCTTATGTGTATAATTTAAAAGTGTAATATAACAGTTAAAAATATGAAAATGAAAAGTTAGTATTGCAATTTAAAAAACCACATATTAATTGGAAACGATAATTGGTGACCCCGGAAAAGAACCTGGAGAATAGAGAAGAGAGAAAATAGAAGAGGAGAACCTGGAGAATAGTGAACAGGAATATTAAGAAGTTAGTAACCAGAAGAGGTTGCTAAAAATACAAATTTGACAACTAAGCAATATTTTTTAAGATAAGTGAATTATTCTTGGAGCGAATTAAAATTTAATTATATACTATTATAATACATATTTGACATTTATTATAAAGTGTCAGGAAATTTAGAGATTTTTATTTTGATTTGAGCGAAGTGAATGTTCATTTTAGTTAATTTTTCTCTTTGTGTGTTTTAATAAAATTAAAGATTTATTTTACGGCTTCTCTGTCTGTGCAGATAAAATTAAGAATTTGTCTCTGTTATGGCTACGAATTATTTTGTCTTATCGTTGTTGTTTTTTCTCATTGTGTTCCTTTCGTGTTGTTAAATGGAAGGACAGAGTTATTTGGACAATTCCTTTGTGGTTGATATGGACGAGTCGTTGACCAGAGTCGTTGGCTGCCGAGTCGACACAGGGTCCGTCAGAGGTTGACGTGGCCTCCAGGCAAGGTTAAACCTGCCCGGTGCACCCCTCCTTGCGCGTTCAAAGGTCAGGGCTCAGCAGCCAAGAAAGACCGGAGGACAAAGGGCCCCAGCAACTCAAAAAATTGAATTGGCGGGGAGTCGCCACAATTGCGGGCGTCTCTCAGCAGAGACGCTCGTGTCGATTTTATATCCGCGACCCGCATAACCAAATCGATTTTTTAATCGATTCTGGTGCGGACATATCCTTCTTCGACGGTTCATCCACAATTTCATAATCGCCAACACTAACAAAGCTATACTCGGTGCGGACTTCCTCAGGAAGTTCGAACTCATACTCGATTTTAAACATCGAGAATTAGTTGACTCACAGACCAGTCTTCGGACTGATGTCTGTGCAACTGGTGAGTATATGATCGAAAGCTTTGAGTGCCAACATCTTGGCAAGTATAAAGAACTATTAACGAAGTACCCTTCATTAACACAACAACCTAATTTTAACTTACCGGTTAAACCCAATGTGCAACATCACATTGTTACAAATGGGCAATTACCTTTCGTTACCGCTCGTAGACTTCATCCTGAGAAGCTCAAGGTGGCGAAATTGGAGTTTAAACATATGGTTCAACTAGGGATTTGTCGAACATCGTCGTCTCCCGCATCATCTACACTTCATCTGGTCCCTAAACGGGGTACAAATGATTGGAGGCCATGTGGCGACTACCGTCGCCTTAATGCAGTCACAGTGCCGGAGAGATATCCTATCCCGCACATTCACAATTTTTCTGTGAACCTTCACGGATGCACGATTTTTTCGAAGGTGGATTTGGTGCGTGCGTACCACAACATCCCCATTGCACAAGAAGACGTGCATAAGACTGCCTTAATAACACCCTTTGGTCTGTTTGAGTTCACTCGCATGCCATTTGGGTTAAGAAATGCAGCCCAGTCATTTCAAGATTTATGAATGAAGTCACAAGAGACTTAGACTTCATTTATGTCTACCTAGACGATATACTTATCGCTAGTAAATCCGAGGATGAGCATCTCACTCACCTCGAAGAACTGTTTAAACGCCTTGATAACTTAAGGTTAACCATAAAGTTATCAAAATGCGTTTTTGGAGTCAGTGAGATTATGTTTTGGGGCATAGTATCGGCAAGGATGGAACGTGTCCAAGCAATTAATGACCTCACAACTCCAACAACAGTTAAACAAATTCAAAAAATTTTAGAAATGATGAACTTTTATCACCGATGTATTCCTAAACTAGCACAACTGCTAGTGCCAATTAATGAACATTTGAGGGAACTCCTCAATTGTCCATCAACAAAAAAAAATAAGGAACTTCCTTGGCCCGCAGAATGTGAATAAGCATTCCTCGACGTGAAAGCCGCAATGGCTGCAGCAGTTATGCTGATACACCCACTAAGGATGCTAAATACAGCGTCACAACTGATGCTTCCGATTTTGCGATCGGAGCTGTGTTGAAACAATTTAACTGTCACAGATGGCAACCATCAGCTTTCTTTTCTAAGAAGTTGTCATCTGCTAAACGAAATTATTCTGCATTTGATCGCGAACTACTCGCAATTTTTGCAGCAATAAAACATTTTCGGTACTTGTTGAAGGAAGAAATTTTGTAGTCTACACTGACCATAAACCATTAATACATGCCCTTTACACAAAAACCGAAAGATCTCCCCGCCAAAGAAGACACCTGAGCCTAATTTCCCAGTTCACAATAGATATCAGACATGTCTCTGGGAAACAAAACATTGTCGCGGATTATTTATCTCGCTCATTAGCGGCCAACAACGTTGACACAATTACCTTCGATTTGCCACATCTGGCGAAAGCACAAGAAGGTGATAAAGAGTTACATCGACTCCAAGAGCATCCCAGTAGTAGTTCAATGGTAAAACTAATACTCACACCAATCCCTTTCACAACTCATGAAGTTTGGTGATTAGCTAGGGTACATTACGCCAATATATACTTTCATCATTAAGAAAATTAGCATTCAATGCTGAGCATAGCTTGTCGCATCCAGGCATAAGCGCCACAAGCCAAGCTATGACTAAAAAATATTTTTGGCCAGCGATCAACAAAGCCTGTAACAACTGGTCTAGATCCTGTATAGGTTGCCAAAAATCTAAAGTTTCGAGACACACCAAATCTCCGCATGAAGCTTTTAATTTACCGAATAATAGATTCGAACATATCCATATGGATATTGTGGGATCATTACCCCCATCTCGAGGATATTAATATATCTTAACAATCGTAGACTGATTTACGAGATGGCCTGAAGCATATCCAATTAGGGACTTTCAGCTTCTACGGTGGCCAAACATTTTGTCACCGAGTATGTCCCAAGATTTGGCGCACCACTTTAAATTACAACAGATCAAGGGTCGCAATTTGAATCAAAATTATTCAATGAAGGCACAAGACTTCCAGGTACGCAAAGAATACGTACAACCGCTTACCTGCTTCAAGCAAATGGGATGGTTGAGCGGTTCCATAGACAACTGAAAGCGGCCTTAATGGCAAGGGACAACACTACTCGTTACATTTTATGCGCATTAAATCTTCAATACTTTTGTCAGAAAGTCTATTCCGTTGTTTGCTTTTTATTACTTTAAGAGTAGAAAACGCAGCTTCGCATAAATATGTAAGTTGTACCGAACATGGACATAAATTTATAGACAACGTCTTTTGTTTTGGGGTAAATGTTACTATCTACTTGTTTCCAGAAATCAATGCCTTCGTCAAGGGGTAATGAGAGGTCCGATTGCATATTTCGAAGCTCATTTTGCAGTTCTTCGCTTTGTTCGTCGATATTGCAAATTAAGGGCTTCTCATAAAGGTCGATTAAATTTCGAATTTTAGAAAAATCACTAAAACGACTTTCAAAGCTTTCATTTAATAATTTGAAAATTTCCGCGTATTGTGGGAGGCTTTGTGGATTGGGAAAATCGTTGTATATATTCGAAGTTCTTGGCAAATTAGAAAAATTTCCATCCTTAAATTGCTTTTCAAGCAGTGTTAATTTGCGTTTAAATGCGTCTATCGTGGATACTAATTGAAAAATATTTTTTCCTTTCCCTTGTAAAGAAAGGTTGACCTCTTGTAAATATTGTGTTATGTCACATATAAAAGCTAAATCTAAAGTAAAGCTAGGGTTTTCTAAATAATCAACTAACTGACTTGCTTGAAGTGAGTTATCATTTTTTAAAAATAATAATACTTCTGATCGTAAATCATACAATCTTTGCAGACATTTTGAACGACTTAGCCATCGCACTTCCGTAAGTAGCAAGTCTCCGTATTCTGCATCCATTTCTGCTAAAAATGAAACAAATTTTCGATGGCGAAGGGCATTTGGCCACCTCTTATTTTATTTATAATTTTTACAGCCACTTTCATTGTTTCTTGCATATTTATTGCTTTTGAGAAAAGAACTTCCTGATGGATTATGCAGTGAAAGGCAGGAACATCAATATAATTCTTTAATAAGAATCCAACAAAGCCTTCATTTGTGCCAGTCATCACTCGAGCTCCATCTGTGCAAACAGCAGATAGCTTGTTTTTGTAGCAAAAGAAAATAAAATTTTGTCAACTGCCTCAAATATAGTTTTCCCCCTCACATTTCCATGATTTGACACCACCGCAAGTAATTCCTCATAAGTATTAAAATTGATATGGACAGTTTTGACGCATACAATTAACAGGCTCAAATCATTAATATCTGTACTTTCATCGAGACAGATTGAAAAATATTTACTAGAGAGAATTCTCCTTTTAGTTTGTGAAAGTATATAGGAACTTATATATTCTGTGCGGCGAGTTATGGTTTTCCTAGACAAAGGTATGGTATCAAAGATATCTCTTAACTCTTTGCCCCTTTCGCCAAAACACTCCAGTACCGACTTACTTAATTTTAAAAAAAAGTTTCATCTTCAAATGGTCTGCAATGCTTTGCTAAACCAAGACTTACAATGTAAGAGGCTTTTAGTTTTCTTTTTTTAAATATTTCATTGTGTTCTTCTCTGGCCTCTAAGCACATTTTATTCATTTTTTCAAGAAATTCCAGCTTTAAATTTACTAAAAATTGTTTACGGTCTTTTCCGCAGTATATATGAAATTCTTTGTGTAAACTATTATAATGTCGCTCAATATTATATTTTTTAATAGTAGCTAACGTGCGATAGCATACCATACATTGAGCTTCATTAAAAATATTTTGCGCAAATAGAAAATCAAGCTCCCACTCAACACAAAACATTTTTGGAAAAAACAAATTTTCATTTTCATTTCAATTAATTCAACTTACTGCTTTAACAGTGTATCCAGTATATGAGCACAAAGTCGCTCAAAATACGCTCGAACTCGCATGAAGTCTTAATTAAGGCTGATATGCTTTTTGTACATATTCGAGTCATTTGACTTCGTATACATATTCAGGGCTTTAAAGCTCATTTGCCCGTGGGCATATGAATGCCCAGCACTGCCTTAGAGAACGCGGAGTACGTTTTCATACGTACCGATCGTGTTCGGCGGCCTTTTGAAACACCATACGAAGGGCCATTCCAAAGTCTAGAAATTAACAAGTCTTTCATCTTCATATGGTTAATGAGTGAAAGACGAACAGCTATATGCATAAGTTCTTCAAATGACGATGTCAGGCTATCAGAGAGAGAACGCAATATTTTTATAAGCGCTAGCATACAACTAAACAACAGAAAATTTTATGAGTTTCTATAGGGATAATGTTGATGTATTGGTGCATATTTGCTCGTTTGTTTTGATGACTTCAATTTTGAGAGCTGATTCAATTTTCTTTCCTTTTCTGTTCTGCATACTTTACCGTAAAGACAGAATCTGGCTTTGTCTCGCTGAATTCACGAAGTATGCGTTGAGTTTTCCTCAGCAGTGATGTTCATATATGCACGCACACAACCAACCGGGTGAAAATTTTGTATGAAGATGAAAGACTTGTTATTACTAGACTTTGGGCCATTCAAGGTAATCAAAAGATTACGTAAACATTTTGTCGTCAAGCTAAATGGAACAAATATGTCGATAGCTCTTGACAGACTGAAACTTGCTTTTGAGTGTGACCGAGACGTTGAAGCAGCATCAATTCGCTTAATTCAAGTCGGTTCTAAAAATATAAAAATAAGAATGAATAAAATTAAACTTATGTGTATAATTTAAAAGTGTAATATAACAGTTAAAAATATAAAAATAAAAAGTTAGTATTGCAATTTAAAAAACCACATGTTAATTGGAAGCGATAGTAGAAAGGAGAATTAAGATTAAAAACAACAACACTTAGCTATGTTGGTTGGAAAATTTGGCTCGTTTTGAAGCCCATTCGATTCATCGAACTTCAAAATGCACGGTGACAGCAGATTCTTGTTGCTTCCCAGTGGGAAAAATTGGGAGTGGTGCATATGCCGGTTTTGGCATACAAAAATTAAATTATGTAAACAGTTAATATTTAACTTTATTTAAATTTATTACTTTACAATATAACGTGGGGAAACTTGCGACTGACTACCGGACCGTGATTTGTTGAGAACCTGTTGAAGACTAGTGTGCCAGACTCTGGATGGCCGTTGCATTCATGAATCGTTCCGATCTTCGTTCCGTACCGGACATAATGTTTTCCATTTCGAATTATTTGAATTTGATGGTGACTTTAAATTTTGAATTTGAATTTGAATTTAGTTGTCGGTCGCTACATCATTCCCCCTCGATGAAAATTTTGTGCTTAATTGATAACAATATTATTCTTATGGACTAACAATGTGTGGTATTTTTTTTAACAATTTTAATTCATTATAATTTCTGTGAAGTTAAAAATTGATTTGACAATTGATACAATATATTTGTTAAATTTAGATAATTTTCATATTTTCTTTACTTGATATTAACTTTTGATTTTCATTAAATAATAATTTTTTTATTCTATTTTACTACATTTTCAACATTTGTCTACTTAGGATTAGTAATTAATTGGGAAAGTTCATTTTAATTTTAATTCAATATTTTATAACTTAATCAAATTTTTGAAATTTCTCTGAAATGAAATATTTAGTAATGTGTTTTTAAATTTTATATATTAATTCATTTTATTTATTCATTATAGTTTAAAGGATACTTTTTGTTTCTTATTTGATCTAGTGCTCATCGTGGAGTTGGAGATGTCTGAGTTTACTATATATGCTGGTTTGAGCCTATCAACGTTAATTGATTCTTCCCTTCCGTTTATTGATATTTTAAATACTTTTTCATGCACGGATATTATTTCGTGTGGGCCTGTATATGGTGGGTTTAGACTTCCCTTGTATATTGGGTCTTTAACGAATACGTGTGAACATTTATATAAATCTTGCGGTATGAATATGTTCTGTTGCTTTCTTATTCTTTGGTTTTCTGGCTTGACTTTTAAAATGGCCGTTCTAATATCCTTAGCTACGTGTGTCACTAGTTGTAGATCGGGGCATGTGTCTGTGGCTATTAATTCTCCAGGTAAACGCAGGGCTTGTCCAAAAAGGAGTTGTGCTGGCGCTACTTTGAGGTCGCTCATAATAGCCGATCGGATGCCTAGGAGGATCCATGGCAAGTTTTTGTACCAATCCTTGGGTTCATTCGTAGCGCGAATTGCGGTTTTTAATTGTCTATGGAATCTTTCTACCGATCCGTTCGATTGTGGGTGGTACGTTGTAGTGCGTATTCTGTGACTTCCTAGTATAGACGAAAGTTCTTTGAATACTGCGGATTCAAACTGTGCGCCTTGGTCTGTAGTTATGGTTTTGGGCACTCCATATAGTGCTATCCATTGTCGAATGAAGGTTTTGACAATTGTGGGTGCGCTTATGTTTCTAATTGGAATTGCTTCTGGCCAGTGACTGAATCTGTCTTTTATTGTAAGTAGGTAATTGTATCCATTTGAAGGCGGTAGTGGTCCGACAAGGTCCAAATGAATGTGTTCAAATCTTCCACTAGGCACATCAAATGTTCCATGTGGTGAGATTGTGTGACGATGTGTCTTGGCCTTTTGGCAGGGTACACAAGCTTTTGTCCACGTAGTTATGTCTCTGTTCATTCGAGGCCAAAAATACCTGGAAGTTATGAGGCTTTTGGTTGCCCGAATGCCTGGATGTGAAAGATTATGTAATGTATCGAAAATTACGCGTCGTAGTGTTTCTGGCACATATGGTCTATTAGTGTTGGTGGTAGTTTCACACCAAATTTCTGCTTGTGACGTTGTATCGAGAACCTTTTTTAATTTAAATGAAAATTCTTTATCTTCATTTTTTTCCATTGAATTGAGTATCTGAGTTAGTTGGATGTCTGTTTCTTGTTCTTGAGACATTTTTGCAATGTCTAATTGCTGTTGTGCGTGGACTTCGTCTATATGGGCCCTGGATAAGGTATCTGAAACTACATTTTCGCTACCCTTAATGTGTTGAATGTCGCGGGTGAACTGTGAAATATAGTTTAATTGGTTGGTTTGTCGTGGAGATTTCTCTCCTTTTGAAACCAAAGCGTTTGTGAGTGGCTTGTGATCGGTGTAGACTGTGAAGTCTTTGCCTTCCACGAAGTGCCTAAAATGTTTAATGGACAAGAAAATCGCAAGTAATTCCCGATCAAAGGTTGAATATTTTCTTTCGTTGTTTTTTAGACGTTTGGAAAAGAAAGCGAGAGGTTCCCATTTTTCTGCGCTATGTTGTTGCAATACTGCACCAACAGCATCGCTTGACGCGTCTACTAGGAGACTAAGTTTTGCTTCAGGGCAGGGGTGTACTAGTAAGGTATGGTTTTGTAAACTAGTTTTTATGTCCTCAAATATCTTTTGGTGGAGGTCTGACCATTCGCAAAGATTCTTTGGTTGAGCTTTTCTTTTGTCATTTGAAGTTTTTAGTAGATCGTATAAAGGGCCAGATATCTTTGATATATTTGGTAGGAAACGGTGGTAGAAATTAACCATTCCTAAAAATCGCTGTAACTGTTTTACTGTTGTGGGCGTTGGGAATTCTCTGATGTCTTGAATTCGCATTTCTGAAGGCGCTATGCCCTGTTCTGTAATCTTGTGAGATAGGAAATCTAACCCTGTGACGCCAAAAACGCATTTTGATGGGTTAACTGCCATATTGTATTGCTGTAGCCTCTCGAATAGTGCTTGCAGGTGTGCCTTATGTTCTTGTGGCGATTTACTTGCTACTAGGATATCGTCTACATACGTGAAAGTGAAACTAAGACCAGAGAGAACTTCATTTATGAATCTCTGAAATGTTTGTGCGCCGTTTTTAACTCCAAACGGCATGCGCAAAAATTCGAAAAGTCCAAATGGCGTGGTTACTGCTGTTTTGTACACGTCTTCCGTAGCTACCGGTATCTGGTGGTACGCTCTCACCAAGTCAATCTTTGAAAATATGGTGCAACCATGCAGATTGATTGTGAAGTCCTGGATGTTTGGTAGAGGGTATTTGTCAAAAGTTGTTACTGCGTTTAATTGCCTATAGTCCCCACAAGGTCGAAATTCAAGACAACCTTTCTTGGGTACTAAATGTAAAGGTGAAGCTACTGGTGACGCAGATGGACGACAGATGCCCATTTTTACCATTAGTTCGAATTCAGACTTGGCGGCGTTATATTTTTCAGCGTTGAGCCGTCTTGGTCTTGCGGATGGTAATGATCCTTCGGTATTTATTCTGTGTACGACATTGTGCTGGACTTGTTCATTGAAATTGGGTGGAGACTTTAGAGATGGGAAACCATTAAGAATTGAAGCGAATTCACCTTGTAGTGCGCACAGTTTGGGGGTTATTGTTTTTACTACACGCGAGATGCAACCTGTTGAAAGCGTGGTTGTTTGGTCTATAAGTTTTCTTTGCCAAAGGGCTACTGCGAGATTATACTTGTATAGAAAATCCGCGCCGATTATGGGGTAATCTACATTCGCAATGATGAAAGTATGAACAAAAGTGCGTCGTAGGCCTAAGTCTACGACCAATTCTTGCGTACCGTAAGTTGATATCGGCGTGCCGTTTGCTGAAAAGAGGATCATGTCGGTTTTGGTTTTGAATTTGTATCTCGATGATTTTGGTAAGACGGATATTTCCGCGCCCGTGTCAATCAGGAAATATTTGTTGTTTGATTTATCAAAAACGAATAAGCGGCGTGATGGCTTAATTAACTTCGATGCCGCCGTCGAAGTACAGCATTTCAGTTTTTTGGTATGTTGTTTAGGTTTGGTTTGTGTTTATTTGATGTTGTTGCTCTATATTTGCACGGTGCGTAACATTTTTTTGCTTTGGTCGCATACCTTTTATGGTACCAGCAAATGTTTTCCCCCGATTGATGTCTCGACGGGGACTTTGACAAGGATCGACTGTTAGAAAAACTTCTCGTGAGTGACCTAGATGTTCTGGTTTCTAGTTGTCTCACACGATTCGCTAAGCTTTCTATTATGTCATGAAAATTTTCTGAATCTTTGCTTTTGTCGTTTGAGTGATTGCGTTGAACTGAAGATATATGAGCTGCCGATGTGGAGTCATGAATTCTATCCGCTACGGAAAAAAGGTCTTCCTGGGAATGCGATGACTCAATGGCAATCAGGCAGGCTTGCATTGAACTTGGAAGTTTGTTCAACCACAGTTTTCGCAATAGTTGTGTATTAATTAAGCTATTGCTGCTTCCCGCTAGTGATTCCATGTGTCGGAATAATTCTGAAGGCTTGTAATTGCCGATTTCTACTTTGTGAAGCAGAGCATCGAGCCTACGCTCTTCCGAATCTTGGCTTCTATTTAAAAGGTTGAGTTTTAAATTTTCATATCTGTTGTTTGTCGGTGGTTTTAATAAAATGTCTGCTACGACCTCCATAGTTTCTGGTGGCAACGAAGCGACGAGATGATCATATTTTGTGCTAGAGGCAGTGATGCCTTTAACACGAAATTGCGTTTCCACCTGTAGAAACCATAGATCAGGTCTGTTGTGCCAAAAGGGTGGAATTTTCAACGACGCTACGACCGAATTTGATACATTTTCCACGGCTTCGCCTTCCGGGCTGCCATGTCATTTGCTTGTTTTTCATTATTTTGAGACATTGGTGATAATATTGTTTCCGTTGATGGGAGGATATTTTTGTTTTCGAAGGGAAAGTTCGATAGTGAACTGCGTACGTAAAGTAATTTATAATTTATAATGCGGCCTCGAATATCGAAAAATTTCTTATTTTGTGTAATAAGCTTGAAGTTCATTAAATTTTTTTTAATTTATTGTCTTAAAATTCACATTAGTTCATTCTAATTGCCTTATCTCCATTCATAATTGAGGCCCGAAAAAAAAATTTTCGCAGTTTCATTGAAATTATTCAAGTTGATATTAAATGTATATATTATTTATTTTCTTATATAAAACCTCTTGCCATTATTGACTAAAAACTAAAGAATAACAACCGTTTTTTTTAAGGACGTATGCTTTTATGCTGGTTCCTATTTGGAAATAGTATTCATTACGTTAATATTACCGGCGAAGTTGATTTCGCTGCCTATTCTTTATGTTTTGCAATTTATTTTTCATCACAACACAAAAGAACTTCTCTTAGCATTAGTAAGACCAGCTTAAAACAGCCAAATAAGTAAATTAATAATAGAGAATTATAAAAATAATAATAATAGTAGTAGCGCAAATTGCCCGACGGCCGGTCGTATGCGGTTCGGTCAGCATAACAATGTATATAACAACAGAATTCGATACAAGCACTTGTCACTAGGCATTATTAAACAACTTTTGCAGAAAAAAGAAACCAACAGATCATTTTCACAAAACGTATTCGTACAAGTCGATTTCCCACTTTTTTGTTGTATATTAATTGAAATTTGTGTGAAATTTAAATATGTAATTATACTCAAATTTGAACGTAAAGTTGAAAGAAATATTTAATTTATATTCATATTTTTAAAATTTTAATACAGACACGATGAAATTAAAAATTTTTGTAAAAATTCAAATTATTTAATTTTTATTTAAATCACTTTTACTTTCTTTGAAATGGAAGAATCAAAAAATTACTCACTGCGGAATGATTTTTGCAATTGGCTGCGCTATTGTTCTTTTTGTCGCCAGTTTTTCTTTTGTTTGTCGGTTTTTATTGTTTTTTTTTCTTCCGACATGTCCAACTCAACGCGATGCGATTTACATGTGCTTGTAATTAATTTTTAATTGAATTTTAGCCTAAAATTGAACATTTTATTAAAGTAAAATTATATTTAAATTTAATTGTTTTTATATGCTTCCCTTCTTGATGGATGATACTTCTGCAAAATAGCTGCTTTTTGTTATTTTTAGTGTTGTAAGCTCTATATGCACGTGCGATGATGATTGCTGGTCGCCTCGTGTTTTATGAAATCCTTTCGAAATTTTTCAATCCTGCTTCTTTTGTAGGTTCTTTTGTTGCTGGATATTGGCCGGTGCAAAATGTCCGCAAGAATTGTTTAATTTTTGCTAAGTACTCCTCATTTGAGTATTTATATTGTGCCATTCAATGGCCTTTGTCACGTTCGACATTTTTACTTTAAATGTTTGATCACTATGCTTTATTCACTATTTTATTTTACGATCGGGGTCACCATTTATGCCGGTTTTGGCATACAAAAATTAAATTATGTAAACAGTTAATATTTAACTTTATTTAAATTTATTACTTTACAATATAACGTGGGGAAACTTGCGACTGACTACCGGACCGTGATTTGTTGAGAACCTGTTGAAGACTAGTGTGCCAGACTCTGGATGGCCGTTGCATTCATGAATCGTTCCGATCTTCGTTCCGTACCGGACATAATGTTTTCCATTTCGAATTATTTGAATTTGATGGTGACTTTAAATTTTGAATTTGAATTTGAATTTAGTTGTCGGTCGCTACAGTGCACAAGGGAGCATACTTGGAGCACTCTCAAGGGAGCTTTCCTGGAGTTTTCATAAATTAAAAAAAAGAAAAGAAAACGGGAAATTATCTTCGTGACTATAAAATGTGACATTGGGCGCATCCAGCGCATTCAGCAGCTGAGCAGCAGCTAAGCGCTGAGCTCCTTGGATGCTTGGCAGCTTAACTCAGCGGCTGGCAAATTTCTCAGCGTAAAATTTTTATTCTAAGTCTCAGCGGTAGAGAATTGAAGTTATATATAAAAAAAAACTTTAGTTATCAAAATAAATTCTAATTCAGCTATTCCATCCAGACGACAGACACTGCTGAGTAACTTCTTCTTATTCTATTCAGCTAAGCGGCATTTCCGCGGAGTGCTCTGGATGCGCCCATTAAAGCAGCGGATTAAAGCAGCGTAAAGAATGCAGCTTTGTAGGAATGAAGTCAAAAATATGACGCTGCCTCCCAAACTATAAATTGGGACCCAGAAAAATTCATGCCCTGTGAGACCTCATGAGACTTGTTTGAAACCTGAAATCCCATCTGCTTAAGTTTCACTTCCTGGTAAAGGCGTACTTTATTTTTGATGGTAATATTTGTTCGTTTCCATATGCACAACTTGAGCGAGGCGAAGGTTGCTGTTGCTGCATGGCTGCGTCCGTTTACGGATAGGTGGACACAACTCCATTGCACAACCCACAATAAACAATTGCCTTTCTTCTACATCGATATCGTCCGGTATTGCGAGCGCCCCGAATTTATTGGGTAACGCCATTTGAAACTCTCGATCTTGATGTAAATCTTCTCAATTCTTTATTCAATCTCCTCCTGATATGACACTCTCCACTCCCTCGTACTCTCAATCATCTAGTTCACCTAGTATTGATGGTTTCAACTTTCGTTGTGTGGAATCTAGCGAAGTTCTCTCCAAAAACATGGAGACGATAATTAACAAAAAACTTACGGGATATCTAGAATCTAACCAACTTTGATGGATAGAGAGAGTATGATTGCCGTGTAGATGTGCGCGCTGTTGCTCCAATATCTAACATTTTTCCCGTGCTTTTCCATCTCCAAAACCAACTTCCAATATTATAAACATATACTAATTGCGGCGTTTCGTCAGAATTTCTGGAGTGCTTTGTGTTTTTCGGAGTGATTTATTCTTTTTTAAATAAATTAAAATGCCTAGGTCGCAAACAAGAACAGCTGCCAAAAAAATTATTCAACCTGTCGGTGAAGTTCCCGCCAAAATTAATAGGCTTGATTATGCGCCCAGCAAGTGTATCTACAGCAGTAGCGGCCACGCTCGACGTCGATAGCAGCCCCTGATGACAGGTTTGAGCTCTTAGAAAAGAGGCTGCTGGTGCACTTCAATCGCATGATGTAGGAACAATTTGCTGCCTTTGAGGATCGACTGAAGCAGCTTGAGACTCTCTTGTCTTCTCAATTTGAAGAAGTATGCAACTCTCTCAACAGCCAAGCCTGAAAACTATCGGATGATTTAGCGACTGCGCAACATGACCTTGCCGTTGTGTTTAGTGATCTGGAGGATATTCGGCGACAGTCTAAGCTTCATGATGTGGTTATCCGAGGGATTCCCGCTAGCGAACCCGACAATTCGAGGCAAATTTTGTACTCCATTGCGTCTAGCATAGCACATGAGCAGTTCCTTGATTGAGCCAAATTGAGCAGTTCCTTGATTATAGCTAAATTTCCATCAGCCAACAAGCAATTGGAGTTTTAAAAAAAACCGTCGACATGGGGCTATTACTTTAAAAAGTCTGAATTTGGGTTTTGCTGCGGACAGCCCAGTCTATATTAATGACAGTCTTACATCGAAAAACAATGATATCTTTCAAACAGCTCGTAAACTGCTGAGAAGGAATCTAGTTACTTCAGTCTTCACACGCCGGGGTTTTGGCTTTGTACAACTGGAAAGGGATAAACCGCCAGTAAAATTTACTTCCCTTGACCTGGAAGAAGCCATTAACTCCTCTCCTGCTTCATAGCTGGTACATTTTTGGGCGCAGTACATTTTTATTGCGGAGCACACTACTATATGGATTTTAAAAGTATATTTATATTCTTAGTTAATTTTATTGTTATGATTTTTGTTTTGATTTCAATTTTAATCTTAGTTTTGATTTTGATTTTAATTTTAATTTTAAGTTTTTATAGAATTTGTTTGTATGTTATTGCCTTTCTTCATGGCTATTCTTCTTCTTCTTCTTTATCAGTTCTTTCTTATCCTGTCTTTTATTTCTTCTTCTACTTAACAAATCTACCTTGTTTCGTACTGGTTTCTGAAGTCGTGATTGTGCGCTTTTCTTGCATTTATGTTTCACTTTGCTGATGGAGTGCACAAACAGGGAAGACTACTAAACATCCTTTGCTCCGCTTCCTCTGGACTTAATATTTGTGTTCTAAATGCGAGAAGTCTGAAAAACAAAATGGATGAATTGAGATGGATGTTTGACCAAACGAAGTTACAAGCTCTGCTTGTGAGTGAGACTTGGTTAAAACCGGTATAGCTGTTTTCAAACCTCGTGACATGTTCCCCAGCTAAGCTCTTAAAAATGTTTAAAAGTTCAGACAAAAGCTTCAGTTAACTCCTCCTATCAAATCACTTGCTGAAATGTAATCAGTCGCGACTGCGTATTGCTAAAGGGAGGTGTATTTTTTTGGGATTTCAATGATTATTTAAAAAATTTACAAATTATGACTGAAAAACACCCGTTTTTATATATTTTTTATATTTTAAGGTTTCTGTATTTTACACATATGCTACAGAAATAATTTGTAGCAATTTCTACTAAGAAATACGAAATTTGTGTTTTTATCACTTTGATTACTAGATTGTTGACATTTTCCGCCAGTCGCAAGCGCGCTTCTGCTTGGGGAGGTTGTGTTGCTTGCGGCTGCGGAGAACTCTCAATTTATGAATGAAAATGCTCATGTCTTTAAAAGAAATTTTTCTTGCAATTCTTTTAATTTATTTTAAATTTAGGGATGAGAAATATTTAGCATAATTATAGTAAAATTATGCTTATTACGATGGATAAACTGACTTGGTTGAGCAGGAGTGTAAGTTTATGTGGGACACCCTGTATATTACAAAGCGGCCGGCTGTGGATAGGTCTTGGATAGACGAACAAAAAATCGTATGGGTGGGGGGGGGGGGAATCGTAACGGTTTAGCCCCTAGGGCGTTTTGAAGTTTTTTTGCTACAGTTTTACATATCACCCTGTATTTTTGTAACCGTATGACCTATTTTCATGGTTATGGTACCAGTGCACGCAGAATTTCTCCACCTATCTACAACGGTAAAAACAATGGTCCTATCTTACCAACTTTTGGAGTTATGAATCGCCAAAGTCAAAATTTTGTTATTTTTTCACTAAAATTTCAACTAAAACCACCTTTTTCTCCAAAAAATACGTGATAAACCAATATTTTTTTTAAAAAAATTGGAAAGTTTGGACAATTTCCTATGAATAATGTATTATAACTTTTACGCTAGGACCTTTACTTTTGAAGTTGTAAGCAATTTTAATGTTAAAATTTGCCTAATTTGGTGCTTATTTGGTACTATTCGATAAAGCTCAGATGGAAAAGTACCAAAGAAGGACGAAATACAGCCAATTTCAACATTAAAAATGCTTATAACTTCAAAACTGGAGGCCGTAGCGTATAAGTTGTATTACATTATTCATAGGAAATTGTCCAAGATTTCCAATTTTTTTAAAAAAATATTGGTTTATCACGTATTTTTTGGAGAAAAAGGTGGTTTTAGTTGAAATTTTAGTGAAAAAATAACAAAATTTTGACTTTGGCGATTCATAACTCCAAAAGTTGGTAAGATAGGACCATTGTTTTTACCGTTGTAGGTAGGTGGAGGAATTCTGCGGGCACTGGTACCATAACCATGAAAATAGGTCATACGGTTACAAAAATACAGGGTGATATGTAAAACTGTAGCAAAAAAACTATCTATCTATAGGAAATTGTCCAAACTTTTTAATTTTGGAAAAAAAAGTTTAGGTTTATCACGTATTTTTTGGAGAAAAAGGTGGTTTTAGTTGAAATTTTAGTGAAAAAAATACAAAATTTTGACTTTGGCGACTCATAACTCCAAAAGTTTATAAGATAGGATCATTATTTTTACCGTCGTAGATAGGTGGGGGAATTCTGCGTACACCGGTACCATAATCATGAAAATGGGTTACACGGTTACAAAAATACAGGGTGATATGTAAACCTCTAGCAAAAAAACTTCAAAACGCCCTAGCGGCTAAACCGTTACGATTTCCCCCCCCCACCCATACGATTTTTTGTTCGTCTATCCAAGACCTATCCACAGCCGGCCGCTTTGTAAGTTTATGTGGGACACCCTGTATATATATATATATATATATATATATATATATATATATATATATATATATATATATATATATATATATATATTAGGGTGGTCCATGCTTAAGTAAGGAAAAATAAATGTTCAAGTGGAAGTCCCGCCACCCCCTTATTTTGTTACACCTACCATTCCTATTATGTGTTCAAAATTTCAGCCCCCTGTCTTATATAAAAAGGGATGCTCATTGACTTTGAATTATCCTTAAAGAGAACAACTCACGATATTAAGTAAAAAACGTAAACTAGGTATCTAAAGTAAGGTTTTTTTATTGAAATATAGTATTTAAACACACACAAAATGATAAAACAAAGTAATACTTAAAATAATATCAAGTACAATTATTTTTCTCAACCTAAAACTAAGTTCGTTAGGCTATTTTTGGATGTTTCAGTTGAAACGGGTTTTCTATTCTGTTCAACGACATGAAGCAAAAATTGTTTTTCTTCCTCATTGTAAGTGAGTTTTTTGTTATAATCTTCAAAAAATTGCACTCCCCTCTCCACAGTATTCTTTACCACACGCATATTTTTTATGTAATTTTTGTATTGAAGATAATCAGCATTGTCACCCCAAGTCTCAGGAGGTAATTGAGTCCTTGATGTCTAGAACTGGGAGCGTCATTAGCGTTCTTTGCGAGGCAAAGGTTTCTAACGTCGCCTTCGTGGATAGTTTAGAAGAATCACCTCGTACTAAACGAGAACCGCCGTCTACATCCATCCTTTGCACGAAAGCCATTTTCTTGCCGTAAGACATCTAGTCTGAAAACAAGGCAAAGGCAACTAGCTCAAGTACCACAAATGACGCTCTAAGACACCCCTTACTGCTGCACCGCTGCCAAAGGTGCTTCGATCCAAATCTTGGTGTTCGCTTTTGCTTAGCTTAAATGCTTGTGAATTACTCCTAAAGACAAATATCTCCATAGCAACCAGCAGCTTTGCCATCCAACGCATCGCATGATGTATTGGTCCTGGGGCACTCCAATGAATCTTGGCAGGTGGTTTGATCAAAACAATCATTTAGAGTTCCATTAGCTCGTTATAATCATCGCGAGCTTGTTTTTCTCCAGTTAAAGCAGTCGTAACACTTTCAAGAGTGTTCTCAGCGCACTGTTCCACGATAGTATTGGAATCAAGACAATCGTATTGCTCTTTTGGAAATGTTCTCCATACATCGCTGAATCTTTTGAATAATGGAATCCCAGGAAAGCTTGTTGGTCCAAAGCACAGCCATAAAAGGTCACGGTTCGTCTTTGCTTACAGAAGTGTGCACGATCCTTTTTTGGGACCAGTGTTAGAGACAGTAGTGTCAAAACTCATACCCCGGACATTAAGCCTGTTCGCTTACTTAAAATGGGATCCCTCGGGATCCCGAGATTTTTGACAATAAAATTGAAGAGTGGGGATAAAAATATGAAAGTAAGCGAACACCTTCTGGGCTGTTTTTGGCAAATCTAACCTAGAAATCACTTGGGTCTTCAAATTAATGACATAAAGCTATTGAAACTAATAATTTATGCATGAAATTATTTAAAATCTTGTTACTAGGCACCAAATAAAGAACTTATTTTCATCAAGTCGTAATCGTTTTGGTTTAACATGATAATTGACAGTTCCATTTGACAATTCAAATACACTACAAACAGCAATCCACAATCGCCGGGACTCAAAACCTCTGGCACAAATTGGCAAGAGGGGAAGCGAAAATTTCCCCTCTTTTTCGAGCCCGAAAAAGTAAGCGAACACGAAATGGGCGCAAATGGGATCCCGAGAGATCCCATTTTGAGTAAACGAACAGGCTTATTATTTGTGACATTTCGCTGTTCCATTGTGTTAAAAACAACATCCGACGTATTTTCCCTGTTCCTGTGGTCAGTTTGAGTACGCCAAACAGTTTTTCGCAACCATTACCGGAGACAAGAATCGAAAGATGCTCTACTTTTTTATTACCTATTATATCAGGCAGTATTTTTCCATCCCAATGTATTATAAGTGGATAGGTCGGATCGAATGTTTTTTTATATTCGCATTGAGATCTCTCCTTATTTTCTTTCTTGCTCGTCGAATTGTGCTTCGAGAGATTGAAAGTGAAGCGGGATTACAACCAAGAGCGGCTGACAATGGAATAATCAGCCGCATTGCTTCTCGGTCGGTTATTTTGCTACGATCAAGAGCGCTAGTAAATATACTACTAGTCGATGGCACAACGCCTCTGCTACTGATAGCGCTCTGTGTCTTTATTAGTAAAGTACTTATAAAATCATGTTATTGTTTATGCTTAGCGGTAGAAGTGCTACTGAAGCTGAAAACAAGTTTCAGTTCTTGACTTGACACTACTGAACTTGAAGCATTACTTTTAGCAGCCTTTTTTCTTAGTACCATCTTTTTTCGAGTTGAACTCATTTTAATGCACTCACACTTCACTTCACAGTCTTGTAAATAACTGGACTGCATACAGCAAGGCAAAAGCTCAAACTTAACAGTTCCGTTATTTTGCCGCATGAATAAGAGATTTCCTCTTTGCTTGATTTTTGCAGCAAGGCTGTGAAACAGGTTAAACACGTGTTGATACCAAAGTTTTTTACTTTAACCTATAAAACTCTTAAACATTTAAAAGTAGATACTGATCTGTAACAAAAAATCGAGATAAAGCATTTTTAACAAAAATTTGAAAAATAGCACTCGATTGAGCACCCTCTTCCGTTTAAGCTAGCCAACTGAAATTTTACAATGTTATTGTTATGGATAGATGTTACAAATTTACGGGGTGGCCAAACTGAAAAATGAAAAATAGTTTTTATGGACCACCCTAATATATATATATATATATATATATATATATATATATATATATATATATATATATATATATATATATATATATATATGTAAGTCTTCGTGAATATTTTATAATCTTTTATTTTCAAAAAACAAAACAGAACTACATTTATTAGTCAACGTTACAAGTTTATATCTTGCACCGATGACTTGATCAAATAAATCTCAAAACTAATAATAAGTTACAGTGGAATCTCACACGGCCCTCCTGCTAGTAGTTGGTCTCCAACTATTCTTGCTGCCAGCTCTTCATTTGTTCTGCCACACTGGATGTTCTTTGAGGTCCTTCTCCAGCTAGCTTTTCTAGCTCGTAACGATCGTGTCCCAAAACACATTTCACTTGATAAGGGCCTAAAAACTTGCTTCGCAGCTTCATTCCAGTACCGAATTGTGTCCTCTGCACAGCAACTATATCTCCCACGGCGTATTTGGTAGCCTTCTTTCTCTTTCGATCGAATTGCATTTTCTGGGCCTGTTGGGTCTTGGCAATTTGTACGCGAGCTTCTTTCCTTAACGACTCCCTTTCGTCACTAAACTTCTGGATTATCTCGTGTTGTAACATCATCATAATATCATGATCATTTGTAGTTTTCATTTTTACCCCTGTAAGCACTTCAAACGGGGTCGAATCGATACTCCTTTGATATGTCGCGTTTAAACATCTCTGCACCTGGTCAACGTGGCGATACCATTTGCTCGAATCCTCAACACTCAGCTTTGCTAATATCGCAATAATTATTTGATTTGTGTGCTCTACTTGGCCATTACCTCTTGGAACTCCTGTTACAATTTTTATGTGCTCAATATCCCTTGCTTCGCAATAAGCCGAAAAGTCGTGCGACGTAAATGCTGAGCCCTTGTCGGAGACTATCCTGGAGGGATTACCAAATGTTCGACCTTGCAGTTCAAGACGATCTAACACTTCTCTAACGCCCGTAGACTTAACTGGATAGATCCAAGTAAACTTGGAGAACCCATCGACGACCACGAAGAGGTAATTGTACCCTTTTGCTGTTCCCACCATTGGGCCTAAATGATCAATATGATACGTTACCAATGGTAGTTCGCCTTTCGGGATTGGAAATAGTTCCCCTTCTTTCTTGCCCTTCTTCCGGGCAGAAAGTATACATGGAACACAACTCTGGATTCGTTCTTGGATTTTCTGCTTCAATTGCGGGATGTAATAATTTCTTCGAATTAGTTCTTCCATCTTCTTAGTGCCGAAGTGACCATCGTCGTGGGTTCTTTTGATTATTTCCGTGTGCATCTTCTCTGGAACGACTATCACATTTTTTCCGTCTATGAACTTCTTAAGCACTCCAGCTTCTAGGATATAATCGTCATATGTTCCGTGCTCCAATACTTGTTTGATGGCTTTAAGTTTCTCATCGTTGTCTTGATTTTCTATCAGGACGTCTGTTAGTCTTTCCTTTACTAGTAGCACCGGAGCCCTACTTAATGCGTCAACGTGCCTGAGTCTCTGCCCGCTTCGATGCTCCGTAGTGAAGTCGAATTCCTGCATCATCAGAATCCATCGCGCCACTCGATTGGGAACCTCTTTTTTTGTCATCGTCCGCTGCAATGCTGCACAGTCTGTTACAAGTTTGAAGTTTACCCCCAGCAGGAAGTGTCTAAGTTTTGTGACAGCTGTTACCACCGCGAGCACTTCCAATTCATAAGCGTGATATTTTTTCTCAGCAACCGTTGTTGTCCGACTTAGGTAACATACTGGATGCAGTTCCTTCTCTTGTTCATCTCTCTGCAGTAGCACGGCTGCTACTCCTTCTTGGCTAGCATCTGTATGCAGTTCCGTCACGGCACTCGGATCAAATAGTCTCAATGCGGGTTTCGTTGCTAGGACTTGCTTTACCATCTCTAGTGCTTGTCTTTGTTGATCGTCAAATTTGAAGCTTGTACCCTTTTTCAGCAATCTCGTCAAGGGTTCTACTATCGCTGCATGATTGGGTATGAACTTCCTAAAATAGCTTGCTAAGCCTAGAAAGCTTTGCAATTGCTTCACGTTCTTTGGAGCCGGAAAATTTGTTAAAGCTTTTACTTTCTGTGGTGCGGGACTAATCGTTGAATCTCTAATCAGGTGGCCTAGATATTCCACTTCATCTTTTAGGAATTGGCACTTATCCCAATTTATCTGTAAAGCGTTTTCCGCTGCCACTCTTAGGACTATCCTAAGCTTTTCTAGTCCATCCTTGTAGTTTTTGGATGGGATAATAAGATCGTCGACATAGTTAATTACTATCCCGCTCTTGATGAGTTCTCTGAACACGTAATTAACGAATCTCCCGAAGCTTGCAGGACTGTTACACAAACCAAACGGAGTCTTCTTGAATTCATACTGGTTACCACCGGCAATGAAGGCTGTGTATTTGCGGCTTTCTTTTTCCACCGGAACATGGAAAAACCCATTCTTAAGATCAATTGTTGAAAATACCTTAGCTGAGGATAACTTGTTAAGTTGCTCATCTAGAAAGGGCATAGGATATCGGTCCTTTGTCATTTGACTATTTAATTTGCGGTAGTCGAGGCATACTCGGTGTTTTCCATTCTACTTCCTAACAATAACAACTGGACTTGAAAATTCTGACACGGTGTGTGTTATCACATCGTCAGCCAACCATTCTTGTATTTGTTCGTCTAATATTCTTTTCTCTAGCGGTGCAAGCCGTCTTGGTCGTTCATACATAGGAGTTTCGTCTTTCAAAATGATTTTCGTCTCAATTGGAGTTTCTACTAATTCAGCTGGATGGTATTTCATTACCATTTCCTGTACAAGTTCTTTGTACTGCGGGTTAACGTCGATTTGGAGCTCGCCTTTATCATAATCTGTATCCATCATCATCATCAGCTTTAGACTGTCTTCCTCTTCAGTGACTTCTTCTGCTGTATCGTGCAACGCTCTTTCGAAACGGATTTCGTCACGTGAAATTATTAGGTTTCCCTGATCGATTAGCTCTAACCCTATAACAGCCGGGTATGGCAACACTCGGATGGGCACAATGTAAAATGAGGTAGTATACTTCTCTCCTTTGATTTCAATTGGGACATGTGTTACCACACCAATTGGTTTAACAGTTGCTCCGCCGAAGCCTTCTAGTGTACAACACGTCTGAACCGCTTTCCTCCGAAATTCACTAGGACATGCATCTTCACGAAGTAAATTTATGCGGCTGCCCGTATCTATGATAGCCTGAATATTAATTCCATGTAGGGTCAGTGTCACTGTCTTGTCGTGAGGAATGTGTATTGTCATCACTCTGAGGGAATGTTCCCTATTATCCTTACCCTCATTGGTACAATTAGGCGACAGATGTCCATATTCGCCACATTTGAAACATTTAGGACCAAAATCTTTGCGAGGGCAGGTTTTGCTATCATGCCCACTAGCTCCACAGTTAAAACATCGAAATGTTGTTTGCGGTTTTTGAATCTTTTCCCATCCTTCTCGTCCTTCTCGTGTTCTTCCTGTCATTCCCCGTCGTTCCACAGATTTTAGTTTTTGCATCTGATTTCGAAGTGAATCATAGTGCTTCAATTTTCCTTTAAATTCTGAGAGAGTTTCTGCTCCATAAAGGACAACTTTATTTATTGGGAGATCATCAATTCCGTCCATGATGTACCCTATTATAGACTGATCTTCCACCATGGCTCTACTTGCCAGCTCCTTCATTTATAATATAAAAATGAATCGCTAAATGTGTTGCTAAGCGCAAAACTCGAGAACGGCTGGACCTATTGGACTAATTTTTTTTTCGAATATTCGTTGAACTACGAGGATGGTTCTTACGGAGAGAAAAATTTAAAAAATTGCCTGAAAAAACAAAAAAATGGTAATTTTAGGAATTTTCACTTCATTTTAGTTTCAATAGCTTCATGGCCTACCTATTGTTTGACAAATGTAAAATTCTCATTAAATTGAATCATTACATTTAATGAAAATTTCAAATTTACGCAGCTGTCAAACAATAGGTAGGCCATGACGCTATTGAAACTAAAATGATCCACAGCGGCCGTGTCAAGAGGGCGGTGTACCACTTTCTTCACAACCACCTCGACATGGGTATCAAATGAAAGGGTATGATAAGTAGAATACAATAAGCAATGTAGTATACAAAATATATCTTTAGATCCATGGCGCCCGTCTCAAGAGGCCGAATTACCACTTTCTTCACAACCACCTCGACATGGGTATCAAATGAAAGGGTATGATAAGTAGAATACAATAAGCAATGTAGTATACAAAATATATCTTTAGATCCATGGCGGCCGTCTAAAGAGGCCGGATTACCACTTTCTTCACAATCCCCTCAACATGGGTATCAAATGAAAGGGTATGATAAGTAGAATACAATAAGCAATGTAGTATACAAAATATATCTTTAGATCCATGGCGGCCGTCTAAAGAGGCCGGATTACCACTTTCTTCACAATCCCCTCAACATGGGTATCAAATGAAAGGGTATGATAAGTAGAATACAATAAGCAATGTAGTATACAAAATATATCTTTCGATCCATGGCGGCCGTCTCAAGAGGGCGGGGTACCACTTTCTTCACAACCACCTCGACATGGGTATCAACCCACAAGGAAAAGGAAACATACAATCATGAATGCTGGAAACCTTCCGAGGAAGCATTCTCGAGTTTGGAAGCATTCCCTTCCGTGCTCTAGTTCGTATTCTTTTTATTCATCCATGTCATTGGATGGAAGACTAAGAATGAAGCTTTTGCGGAAATAAAATTCAAAAAATTCTCTATACCTTCTCTGGGCAACGAACAGGAAGGCTTCCTTATTCCTACCAATAGGAAGCATTCTCAATTTTCCTTGTGGGAAATGAAAGGGTATGATAAGTAGAATACAATAAGCAATGAAGTATACAAAATATATCTTTAGATCCATGGCGCCCGTCTCAAGAGGGCGGGGTACCACTTTCTTCACAACCACCTCAACATGGATATCAAATGAAAGGGTATGTTAAGTAGAATATAATAAGCAATGTAGTATACAAAATATATCTTTCGATCCATGGCGGCCGTCTCAAGAGGGCGGGGTACCACTTTCTTCACAACCACCTCGACATGGGTATCAAATGAAAGGGTATGATAAGTAGAATACAATAAGCAATGTAGTATACAAAATATATCTTTAGATCAGTGCTGGGCATTCCTATGCCCGCGGGCAAATGAGCTTTAAAGCTCTGAATATGTATACGAAGTCAAATGACTCGAATATGCACAAAAAAGCATATCAGCCTTTAAGACTTCATGCGAGTGGAAGCGTATTTTGAGCGACTTTGTGCTCATATACTGGATAACAGTGTGAAGCTTTAGAAAGCTTTTGATAGCTTTTACACAGATGCATTTCTTTAGCTGTGTAGGTTTGCCCGCCACTGCTTTAGATCCATGGCGGCCGTCTCAAGAGGCCGGATTACCACTTTCTTCACAACCACCTCGACATGGGTATCAAATGAAAGGGTATGATAAGTAGAATACAATAAGCAATGTAGTATACAAAATATATCTTTAGATCCATGGCGGCCGTCTAAAGAGGCCGGATTACCACTTTCTTCACAATCCCCTCAACATGGGTATCAAATGAAAGGGTATGATAAGTAGAATACAATAAGCAATGTAGTAGACTCAATATACCGATTCATGGCGGCCGACGCAAGACCCATGTTCTTTGAGGCATTTCATCTGTGTAAAATTCATATCTCGAAAAATATTAAGTCAATGGATGGATGGATGGATGTTTTTATTGTTTACTATTGACTTATGGGTGCAGCGTAGGTGCACCGGCTCCCAGCTAGTTACTATATAATATTCATACACATTCTCTTCTTTTTTCATCTTGCGAGAACTCAGCATCTTGTGTACATCGGCGCTGCTTACTTTGCTAGCAAATTCCTCACTTAGAGCAAACTTTAGTTTGTCCCATGTGGAGATGCCTCTTTCTGACATAATAAAAAGCTTTGCCATTCCTCTGAGTGATCTTTTTCCGAAAATGAACATCTGAAGGTCATTCCACCCCAGCAATTCTGCAGTTGATTCAAAATCCTCGATCCACCTTTCAATAGGATACTCCGCCGTTCCTTGATACGTTCGTATCGTGTCCTCCACTTCGTGAAAGCTAATATTATATTTCGGCGTTCCCTTTCCAACAAATGCCTTTCGGTTTACCGATTGCGTTTCTTTTTGTTCTTTGGCGTTCGTCACTTCAACTCTATCTCTATTTGTATTCGTCACTTCCTCTCTTTCGATGTTGGTATGTTCGCTACATTCACCTGGACTTTCGCTGTCGCACAGTGGGGCCAAATCGAAAAAACCCGGACAAAAGTCCAAAAAATGAAAGTATCTGATGGGGATTTCTGTTCTTAGAATTGACTAAAGCAGTCCCTAGTGGATTTAAATTCACTCATAATAGGACCGCAACTCTACTACAGTCGCGTAGATGACTGTTGAAAGATACTGTTCGTGGGAACAGTCAGTTGTACATTTAAAACTGAGAAAGGCAGGCGCGTGATTAAATACACCGCAATCTTTTAGTATACAATATATTTCACTGAAATAAAATGGAATCAACTGCTACAAGTAAGTAAAATATTATAACCATTTATTGAATTATGTTGTCTTAAGGGAAAATTTTTGTGAAATCATTAGTTCATGTGATTTTCAAACTAAAAAATTAAAAAAAAATGGGTTTTCGAAGTAAAAAAGTAAAATGTTCCACATTGTTCCGCCTTCAAATCTATTACAGGTTGTAGATTAATGTATTACCAATGAAATATCCAAAATTCAGCTGCACATTTTTGCACGAATAGTTTTAATTGAATTTTTCGTGGAAATGTATGCGTCGCTGTGGTATACTAGACTGCATAAAAGCCCTTAAAAACAAGCATCTCTCTCTCTTTCTTTCTTTTCCTCTCTTCACACTTCCCTCTTCCTGTTTATCTCTTTCTGCCCTTCTTTCTCTTTTTCTATTACATTTCACTCTCTCTTCACATTGTCTTTTAGATTTCGATGAGCCAAATAGAAACGGGTTAACTAGAAAAGAAATATTTGAAAAATTAAAAAATAATTTGAATGCACCCGCTGCAGATATATATTACAATATCGAGAAAGTCATGTTAGAGAAAATGCATCCCGTACGATTCACTGTCAAGATAAATATAAAGGAGTTTTAAGGACATTGCTCACTAAAATGAGAATTAGGTACAATGAATGTCATCGTATAGAAAGAAGATTTTATGAGACCAATGATGAATGGTTGAAGGTATTTATCAAAAAAAATAATTATATGCATCTTATATAATATACCATCCTTACCCCAAAACAAAAAAAATATATAGATAATATTTTTCATAATAGCAGAAATTTTATAAATTGAAGATATAATGTGTTAACTAAAAACCTGTTAACTATTTCAATAAACTTCTTTAACTGTTTTTTGCTTTCATTAAAAAATGAATTTCGCAGTCGCAATCTTAGGCAGAATCTACATACATTTGAAAACCTTGTCCGCCATATTGGATCCGCCATCTTGAATTTTGCAATTCTGAGTTCAGATTCGTAATCAGCGACCCCGAAAACCCCCGAGTCATCAATTTGAAGACGATTAAAGACGATTATTTACCTTTTCGGAATTTCGTCCGGGTTTTTTCGATTTGGCCCCACTGTGTGTCGTCCTGATTCTGTCGTCTTATTTCGTCTTCATCTTCGCTACCTTCGTCTTCGCTCATCTCTGGCATTAACAACTCAATATTATTGAGATGTTTCATTATTTGCTCGGCCATTTTTTCTTCGTCCGGCTCTGGGTCAATTCCTAAAATACCGCAAATGATATGCAGTTCCGCTACCGAGAAACAATTCTTGAGAAAAATTGCTTTCCTTAGGTTTTCTTCTGGGTCAAGGTCGAATCCTGTAAAATCCCGAATGTTTTTTCTATTTTTTCTGCCTTCGTTAGTTCCATATAATAATTTGTGAAACAACTCCACATTTTGTTTCTTCGCACCACGCGTCCATGCAGCTATGACTGGGATATCCCCCAACATTAAAATCCTTTTCGACATCCTTCCTGGCGATCCCGGTTGAGCCCCCAAGTTTTTGTAAGTCTTGAATATTTTATAATCTTTTATTTTCAAAAAACAAAACAGAACTACATTTATTAGTCAACGTTACAAGTTTATATCTTGCACCGATGACTTGATCAAATAAATCTCAAAACTAATAATAAGTTACAGTGGAATCTCACATATATATATATATATATATATATATATATATATATATATATATATATATATACTAGCAAAAACCCGCGTGCGTTGCAACATCTTGCAATAAAATAAGAATATGGGGACACAGTCTGCGATAAGAAAAAGCTATAGTGAAAAAAGAACAAATCTGGGAAAATTGATTTTGGGAGATGACCGCCATGGACCAAATGATATATTGAGTATACTATATTGCCTATGGTGTTCTACTTATCATACTCTTTCATTTGATACCCATGTCGTAGGGGTTGTGAAGAAAATGGTAATCCGCCTTCTCGAGATGGCCGCTATGGACCAAACGATATATTGAGTATACTATATTGCTTATATTGTTCTACTTATCATACTCTTTCATTTGATACCCATCTAGAAGGGGTTGTGAAGAAAATGGTAAACCGCCCTTTTGAGATGGCCGCCATGGACCAAATTATAAATTGAGTATACTATACTGCTTATGGTGTTCTACTTTTCATAGCCTTTCATTTGATACCCATGTCTCGGGTGTTGTGAAGAAAATGGTAATCCGCCGTTTTGAGAAGGCCGCCATGAATCTAATGACATAGTCTATGGCATTCTTCTTATAATGCCCTTTCATTTGATACCAATGTCGAGGGGGTAGTGAAGAAAATGATCATCCTCCCTCTTGAGATGACCGCCATGGACCAAACGATATATTGAGTATACTATATTGCTTATGGTGTTCTACTTATCATACCCTTTCATTTGAAATCCATATCGAGGGGTGTGAAGATAATGGTAATCCAACCTCTGGAGATGGCCGTTATGGACCAAACGATATATTGAGTATACTATATTGTTAATGGTGTTCTACTTATCATACTCTTTCATTTGATACCCATCTCGAAGGTGTTGTGGAGAAAATGGTAATCCGCCCTCTTGAGATGGCCGACATGGACCAAACGATATAATGAGTATACTTTATTGCCTATGGTGTTCTACTTATCATACTCTTTCATTTGATATCCATGTCGAAGGTGTTGTGAAGAAAATGTTAATTCGCATTCTTGAGGTGGCCGCTATGGACCAAGCGACATATTGAGTATACTATATTGCTTATATTGTTCTACTTATCATACTCTTTCGTTGGATACCCATTTCGAAGGGGTTGTGAAGAAAATGGTCATCTGCTCTCTTGAGATGATTGCCATGGACCAAACGATATATTGAGTATACTATATTGCTTTTGGTGTTCTATTTACCATAACCTTTCATTTGATATCCATGTCGAGGGGTTGTAAAGAAAATGGTAATCCGCCCTCTTAAGATGGCTGCTATGGACCAAACGCGTGCTTTTCTGTTGAAATTTTTTTGCTATAAACCTCACGGAGCCCGAGACCTTTCCAACGAATGCAAAACCGTGGAAATCGGATCGTGCGTTCTGGAATTATAGCGTCAGGAAGGAAAACCCGACTTATTTTTATATTATACTAGCAAAAACCCGCGTGCGTTGCAACGCCTTTCAATGAAATAAGATTATGGGGACACAGTCTGCGATAGGAAAATGATATAGTGAAAAAAGAACAAATCTGGGAAAATTGATTTTGGGAGATGACCGCCATGGACCAAATGATATATTGAGTATACTATATTGCCTATGGTGTTCTACTTATCATACTCTTTCATTTGATACCCATGTCGAAGGGGTTGTAAAGAAAATATTAATACGCCCTCTTGAGATGGCGCTATGGACCAAACGATATACTGAGTATACTATATTGCATATGGTGCTCTACTTATCATACTCTTTCATTTGATACCCATCTCGAAGGGGTTGTGAAAAAAATGGTAATCCGCCCTCTGGAGATGACCGCCATTTACCAAACGATATATTGAGTATACTATATTGCTTATATTGTTCTACTTATCATAGCCTTTCATTTGATACCCATGTCTCGGGTGTTGTGAAGAAAATGGTAAACCGCCCTTTTGAGATGGCCGCCATGGACCAAATTATAAATTGAGTAAACTATATTGCTTATGGTGTTCTACTTTTCATAGCCTTTCATGTGATACCCATGTCTCGGGTGTTGTGAAGAAAATGGTAACCCGCCCTCTTGAGATGGCCGCCATGAATCTAAAGACACAGTCTATGGCAATGTTCTTATAATGCCCTTTCATTTGATACCAATGTCGAGGGGGTAGTGAAGAAAATGATCATCCGCCCTCTTCAGATGACCGCCATGGACCAAACGATATATTGAGTATACTATATTGCTTATGGTGTTCTACTTATCATACCCTTTCATTTGAAATCCATGTCGAGGGGTGTGAAGATAATGGTAATCCAACCTCTGGAGATGGCCGCTATGGGCCAAACGATATATTGAGTATACTATATTGCTTACGTGTTCTACTTATCATACTCTCTCATTTGATACCCATCTCGAAAGGGTTGTGAAGAAAACGGTAGTCCGCCCGCTTGAGATGATCGCCATGGACGAACCGATATATTGAGTATACTATATTGCCTATGGTGTTCTCCTTGTCATACTCTTTCATTTGATATCCATGTCGAAGGTGTTGTGAAGAAAATGGTAATCCGCATTCTTGAGGTGGCCGCTATAGACCAAGCGACATATTGAGTATACTATATTGCTTATATTGTTCTACTTATCATACTCTTTCATTGGATACCCATTTCGAAGGGGTTGTGAAGATAATGGTCATCTGCTCTCTTGAGATGACTGCCATGGACCAAACGATATATTGAGTATACTATATTGCCTTTGGTGTTCTACTTACCATACCCTTTCATTTGATATCCATGTCGAGGGGTTGTAAAGAAAATGGTAATCCGCCCTCTTGAGATGGCTGCTATGGACCAAACGCCTGCTTTTCTATTGATATTTTGCTATAAACCTCACGGAGCCCGAGACCTTTCCTTCAGATATGAATTTTACACAGATGAAATGCCTCAAAGAACATGGGTCTTGCGTCGGCCGCCATGAATCGGTATATTGAGTCTACTACATTGCTTATTGTATTCTACTTATCATACCCTTTAATTTGATACCCATTTTGATAGGGTTGTGAAGAAAGTGGTAATCCGGCCTCTTTAGACGGCCGCCACGGATCTAAAGATATATTTTGTATACTACATTGCTTATTGTATTCTACTTATCATACCCTTTCATTTGATACCCATGTCGAGGTGGTTGTGAAGAAAATGGTACACCGCCCTCTTGAGACGGCCGCCATGGATCATTTTAGTTTCAATAGCGTCATGGCCTACCTATTGTTTGACAGCTGCGTAAATTTGAAATTTTCATTAAATGTAATGATTCAATTTAATGACAATTTTACATTTGTCAAACAATAGGTAGGCCATGAAGCTATTGAAACTAAAATGAAGTGAAAATTCCTAAAATTACCATTTTTTTGTTTTTTCAGGCAATTTTTAAATTTTTCTCTCCGTAAGAACCATCCTCGTACTTCAAGGAATATTCAAAAAAAAATTAGTCCAATAGGTCCAGCCGTTCTCGAGTTTTGCGCTTACCAACACATTTAGCGATTCATTTTTATATTATAGACTAGGTGGGACCCGGTACGCCTCGCTGCACCCATAAGCCAATAGTAAACAATAAAACCACCCACTGACTTAGTATTTTTCGAGATATCAATTTTACACAGATGAAGTGTCTCAAAGAACATGGGTCTTGCGACGGTAGCCATGGATCGGTATATTGCGGTTCATTGCTTATTGTATTCTACTTATCATACCCTTTCATTTGATACCTATGTCGAGTGGGATTTAAAAAAGTGGTAATCCGCCCTCTTGAGAAGGCCGCCATGGACTGAGTTTACTTTATTGTTTATTGTATTCTATTATCATACCCTTTCATTTGATACCCATGTCGAGGTGGTTGTGAAGAAAGTGGTAATCCGGCCTCTTGAGAGGCCGCCATGGATCTAACGTATATTGAGTATACCACATTGCTTATTGCGTTCTACTTATCATACCCTTTCATTTGATACCCATTTTGAGGGGGTTGTGAAGGAAGTGGTAATCCGGCCTCTTGAGATGGCCGCCATGGATCTAAAGGTATATTTTGTATACTACATTGCTTACTGTATTCTATCTAGTTACCATACCCTTTCATTTGTTACCCATGTTGAGCGGGTTGTGAAGGAAGTGGTAATCCGGCCTCTTGAGATGGCCGCGATGGATCTAAAGGTATATTTTGTATACTACATTGCTTACTGTATTCTAGTTATCATACCCTTTCATTTGATACCCATGTTGAGCGGGTTGTGAAGGAAGTGGTAACCCAGCCTCTTCAGACGGCCGCCATGGATCTTAAGGTATATTTTGTATAATACATTGCTTATTGTATTCTACTTATCATACCCTTTCATTTGATACCTATGTCGAGTGGGATATCAAAAAAGTGGTAATCCGCCCTCCTGAGATGTTCGCCATGGACTGAGTTTACTTTATTGTTTATTGTATTCTATTATCATACCCTTTCATTTGATACCCATGTCGAGGTGGTTGTGAAGAAAGTGGTAATCCGGCCTCTTGAGAGGCCGCCATGGATCTAACGTATATTGAGTATACCACATTGCTTATTGCGTTCTACTTATCATACTCTTTCATTTGATACCCATGTTGAGGGGGTTGTGAAGGAAGTGGTAATCCGGCCTCTTAAGATGGCCGCCATGGATCTAAAGGTATATTTTGTATACTACATTGCTTATTGTATTCTACTTATCATAGCTTTTCATTTGATACCCATGTCGAGGGGGTTGTGAAGAAAGTGGTACCCCGCCAAAACATCGATTACACACAAAACAATGATTCAATGTTACCATCGTATAAATATTGACAAATATTGCCATTAATATCTATACGATACTAATGTCACTCAATTGTTTTGCTTTCACGGAACCCCTCCACTAACATTTAAATCTTATGGTATGCTATTAAAGTACAAATTCACTTTTAAGTATTATTACGAATCTTTTGTATGGGAATATAGAGGAGGGTTTTTTTTTGTTTTTTCAGGCAATTTTTTAAATTTTTCTCTCCGTAAGAACCATCCTCGTACTTCAACGAATATTCGAAAAAAAATTAGTCCAATAGGTCCAGCCGTTCTCGAGTTTTGCGCTTAGCAACACATTTAGCGATTCATTTTTATATTATATATATATATATATATATATATATATATATATATATATATATATATATATATATATATATATATATATATATACGCCCTATAGTTTTGAAGCTATAAGCAATTTTAATGTTAAAAATGGCTCTATTTTGTACTTTTTCAGTTCCTTACAACCTGAGGTTATGTATAAAAGTACCAAATAAGGCCATTTTTAGCATTCAAACCTATAGGGCGTAGCATAAAAGTTGTTGAACAATATTCATAGGAAATTGTCCATGCTTTCCAATTTTGTACTAAAAAATATCAATTAGCTACTTTTTTTTGGAGAAAAAGGTGGTTGAAGTTGAAATTTTAGTAAAGAAAAAAACAAAATTTTGCATTTGACGACACATAACTCTGGAAGTTGGTGGGTTGAAGCCTTGAGTTTTACCGTTTCGCATAGGCGGGAGTATTCTGCGTAGATTGAGGCCTTATTCAAGGAAACCCCTCACAGGGTTACAAAAATACAGGGTGATATGTAAACGTCTACCAAAAAATTTCAAACTGAATGATGTGACATTTGATAGTAATTTTAACAGTTTCCAAAAACTATATCAAAAATTCA
>CATLJY010000833.1:0-113847 GCA_949987705.1 Thereva unica
TACAATAGCACCAGACCATTCCAGCTATTGTTCACCTAGAAACCGACCAACGACCACAGTTTCAACTCTAATTCATCACCGAATAGACGACCAGCATCTATACCACCATCCGTATATCGCCCAGTAAGTCAAAAAATTTTAATTTAATCTGAATTTATACTTCAATCCCTCACCCGACGAGAATACACCCCTACTCTACATTTACCCAGTAATTTGTTTACTTATCGATTATTATTCCCATTCACGACTTAAAAAGCTCATCATCGTCGAGCTCAGGCCGAGCTCAAGTTACTTAAAATTTACAACTAACTGAAAAGATCACCGTGTCGCAGGTTATCAACCTGTGCGCAATATATGTAAAGACCGAACTGAAAGCGCGACGACCTCTGTTATATTGTGCTAAGTTAGCATATTACCCCCCACAATCGTCGAAACATTAAAACAACCAAATGGATCAACTAATTAAGTCCCAAGAATTATATGAGTATGAACTGGAAAGGTTCATGACAAATTTGAGAAAAACTCCGAAAGATAGACGGAAGGAATCCTACTTAAGGAAAAGGGCGGAATTGCTAGATAACCTTTGGGCGAGCTGTCAAGCTAAGGACAGGGAAATGCTTGCTCTGTTTCACCCTGAGACTCATGCGAACTTAAGCTATTTTCAATTAGATAAATTTAGTGCTCTTGAAGAAATGTATTTGGAAGCCCACCAGATCATTTCTGAATTTTTACCACAGACCACGGCAACCACTTCGTCAGCGTCAGATGACCAGCGACATGTCACGCATGTACAGCGGTGCATGACTCAAATGAAGTTCCACTACCGCGAATGAAGTTCCGAAGTTCACGGGGGGATATCAAGATTGGGTCACCTTTAGAGGGATATTTGAAAGTCTTATTCACAATAATAGAAAGCTATCTAAGGTGCAAAAGCTGCATTATTTGATGGCAAATGTGAGTGGTGAAGCTTTGCAATTAATTAAGCATTTACATACAACAGAAGCCAACTATGCACCAGCGTGGGATTTATTGAAAAAACGATATCAGGATGAGCGCGCCTTAACCACTTTTCACATTCAAGCACTGCTCTCATTACCGAATCAAAGAACGGAAACAGCAGCTGGACTAAAACGCTTCGTTGACTCAATTAACGAGTCATTAGAAATTTTGAAAAGATTAGAATTAGAAGTACAATCGTGGGATCCCTTATTAATCGAAATCTTCACGGAAAAATTATGCAAAGATACAATAGAACACTGGGAGTTCACCCTTAATCATAGGACTATACCATCAAGACGACCTACATTAGTTGAATTTACTGATTTCCTTGAAGCAAGGTTTAAAAGTTTAGAGGCCATCACTAGAACAAGGTGTCAACTCCCTCGCAAGGAAAATACTAAAGGGCATATCACTCACGCGTTCACTACATCGGCTTCATCGATGTGTCCAGTATGTAACCATGATCATCGCCTTAGACAATGTACCAAATTCCTTGGTATGACGCCGAAAGGGCGATACGAGTTGATAAAAACCAACTCCCGATGTATAAATTGCTTGTCAAAATCTCATGAACTCAATGTGTGTCCTAATCCGATGAACTGTCAAACATGCGGAAAAAGACACAATTCTCTACCCCATTTTGACCAACCAAAATCACCTAGTAACCGCAACAAAACTAAGAATTTGCGTCAGCCCCGTCAACATAATCCATACCACAGTCACCATGGTGCTTCTACACAATTAGTGAAGAAATCCACTCAAGAATACGAGGATGATACTTATCAAGGCCCATCTCACCCCCAGAGTTCGGATTTAGTACAACTAACACCAAATAATGTCCATGAGACGTCATATGTAAAATCCTATCTGACAAACAATAAGCAATTGCACACAACCCTATTGGCAACGGCATTAATCGATATCGAGACTCACCACGCAGGTAAACAAACCTTGAGAGTGTTAATAGACCCAGGTTCTCAAGTCTCATTCATCACCGAGGAGGCTGTCCAACGTTTACGTTTGCGTAAAGAGACGGTTTCCGTAACGGTAAACGGCATAGGCGACTTACAATGTGGAATGTCTCGTAATGCGGTGACTTGTTTAGTTCAATCTCGATCCAACCCATCGTTTAAGCAACTTGTGGAAGCTTATGTCTTCCCGAAAGTCAGTGGAATCTTGCCAAGTAAACCAATTGACCACCGAGTGCTACCATACCTTAAAAATCTTCCATTGGCCGATCCTAATTATATGAAACCGAGTCAGGTAGATATGCTTGTAGGTGCTGACGTTTACAGTGACATCATTTTGAATGGGCTCATCAAAGGTCCCAAGGGATATCCAATAGCGTTAAAAACTGCATTGGGCTGGATCATAAGTGGCAAAATGCCTGACGTCAATACCCATACTTACACCACTCCAAAGATCACGCTAGTATGCACCACCGCAGACTCCGTGAGTCTGGAAAATGCGATAAAGCGATTCTGGGAACTCGAAGATATTCCAGCTCACAGTTCTGAACCTAACCATGACGAATGTGAAAAAATCTACGCCGAATCATATTATCGAGATCCAACTGGTCGCTATGTAGTACCATTAACCTTCCAAAATAATAAGCGGCCTGATTTAGGATACTCAAGAAATGTGGCACTAAAACGTTTACTCCAGTTGGAAAACAAATTTCAGAAAAATCCCAAATTAGCTGAAGATTATAAGACCTTTATGAAGGAGTATCTAACCCTTGGACATATGGAGAAGATCTCCTCAGCCGAACATGAGCGAGATAATTTCCCTGAATATGCTTTACCGCACCATGCAGTGATAAAAGATTCTAGCACCACCACTAAATTGCGAGTGGTGTTCGATGCGTCCCGGAAAACCACCAATGGACTGTCATTAAATGATACCCTGCTACCCGGACCGGCGCTGCAGAAGGATTTGTGCCTCATTTTACTCCGTTGGAGGAAATTCAAAATCGCTTTTACTGCTGATATTGAGAAGATGTATCGGCAAATATATATCCGACCAGATCAACGCAAATACCAAAAAATATTATGGAGAGAAAATGTGACCCAACCGATAGAGACTTATAGATTACTCACTGTTACCTATGGAACTTCGTGTGCACCTTTCTTGGCCCTTAGAACTTTGCAACAACTCGCTAATGATGAAAAGAAGCGTTTTCCTGCAGCCTCAAAGATATTATTATCCGACTTTTACGTGGATGATTTAATGTCGGGTACAAACACGCTCGAGGAAGCAATAGTACTACAAGAGCAACTTCGACAACTCCTACAGTCAGGGGGATTCAAATTACGTAAAAGGGTCTGCAATTCAGAACAATTATTAGAACATGTCCCACCCAAGGATCGCGAAATTTCTACACCTTTTCCTATAGAATTCACTGAAACTGTGAAAACATTAGGTATCCATTGGAATCCATCGAGTGACAGTTTTGAATTTAAAGTGTCGCTTAAGGAATCTCAGACTCTTGTTACCAAGCGGATTCTTTTATCTGAGGCCGCTAAATTGTTTGATCCCTTAGGATGGCTAGCTCCCACTGTTATTTTAGCAAAAATAATGTTTCAGCGGTTATGGATGGAAGGTGTAACATGGGATGAGGTACTTCCAGACCATTTGCAGACGAAGTGGTGTGAGTTTCGGCAGAATCTACCTCAATTGGAGCTTATAAAAATACCCAGATGGATTCAATTAATCGACACTGAAACCACCTATGAACTACACGCTTTCTGTGATGCATCTTCGGTCGCTTATGCTGCAGTAGTCTATGTAAGATGTGTATCCCCAAAGGGTGATGTCACTATCTCCCTTTTAGCCGCCAAAACTAAGGTTGCTCCCACACGTCAAGTTAGTATACCACGTTTAGAATTATGTGGCGCCGTGTTATTAACTAAATTAATCACGCATGTAAAAGAGGCTATTCCAGCAGAAATGTACCAAATATATGGTTGGACTGATTCACGAAATGTTCTTGCTTGGATCAAGGGTCATCCACGCCAATGGCAAACCTTCGTTGGGAACCGAGTGAGCTACATACAAGAACGATTAGATACCAGTCGGTGGAGATATGTGAAATCAGTTGATAATCCAGCCGACTGCGCTTCACGAGGTGTCGCCCCAGGTGAATTAAAAGATCACCCACTGTGGTGGACTGGACCTTCCTGGCTACAACAAGATGAAACTCGGTGGCCTAAAATTGAAGAAGTCTCTAAGTATACTGACCTAGAAGTTAAAAAAGTTGTCCTAAGCATTACTAAGGGAACGGAACTACAGCTAGACTTAATGAATCGCTATTCAACCCTAGATCAACTCGTTAGAGTAACTGCCTACTGCAGAAGATTTTACATTAATCTCAAAACTGCTCCACCCAACCGAAAATTTGATCAATTGTCATTGGAGGAGATCAATGATGCAAAATTATGTCTAGAGCGATTAGTCCAACGAACTCATTTCACTATCGAACTAGAACATTTAGAAAAATCTCAACCAGTTCCCAAGAATAGCAAACTATATGGCCTTAATCCAACAATAGATCAGTCAGGCTTATTAAGAGTCGGTGGTCGTCTACGTAATGCAGAAATTCCTGCAGATCAAAAATTCCCAATAGTATTACCGGAACACAGCAAATTTACAGAACTTGTCATTAATAAATGTCATCAAGAAACTTTACATGGAGGCACGCAACTGACTCTTAATCTTATACGCAAAAAATATTGGATTCTAAATGGTCGAAATCGAATCCGTCACCAATTACATGGGTGTGTCACGTGCTTCCGATACAAGACTTCAACGCAAACCCAGCTCATGGGCGACCTTCCCGCACCTCGTGTACGACGACACCGTCCATTTTTGCATACGGGGGTGGACTTCACTGGACATATTACTATCAGAGAATCAAAATGCAGAGGTCGGCCAAAAACCAGCAAGGGCTACATAAGTGTATTCGTATGTTTATCCACCAAGGCCATACATCTTGAGCTGGTCAGTGAACTCACCACGGAAGCGTTTTTGGCTGCATTTCGAAGATTCGTTAGTCGTAGGGGATTATGCAGTGATATGTATAGTGATTGCGGGACAAATTTCATCGGAGCTAACCAACAACTTATACAAGCTCGTCTTAAATGCGAATATGGATTATCACCTAACGTGATCACCACATTATCTACCAAGGGTGTTAAGTGGCATTTCATCCCACCTGCCGCACCTCATTTTGGAGGATTGTGGGAGGCGGGCGTGAAATCAGTGAAATATCATTTTAAACGAATAATAGGAAATTCGCTACTCACCTACGAAAAAAATTAGCACGCTGTTAGCACAAATTGAGGCATGTTTGAACTCTCGCCCATTGTGTCCAATTAGTAACGATCCTAATGATTTGCAAGCATTAACCCCAGGACATTTTCTAGTTGGGGATGCACTACTTACACCGCCAGAACCAAATCTGCTCGATAATAAATTAAGTACCCTGAGCAGGTGGAAATTATTACAAAGATTACTTCAAGACTTTTGGAAGAGATGGGTCGATGAATATCTTCCAAGACTACAGGCCCGATCCAAGTGGGCAGAGCGTGCACCTGGCGTCAAAAAAGATCATTTAGTGTTAATAAAGGACGAAAGACTACCTCCTGCACGATGGCTCTTAGGGCGTGTCATCGAAGTACACCCCGGAGCAGATGGGCTAACTCGAGCAGTTACCATAAGATGTAAGGACAGCATCCTGCAACGTCCAATCACCAAAATCTGCTTATTGCCCATTATTGATAATCAAATGTCGTAGCACATTTACCAGTTAATTTTATATTTATGTAAGCAACCCTACACACCTTTCGAATCATTATAAATCATCATTATAGCTCAACATACCTTTAGATCACCACCACTAACCACACAAGTAAATTCCAACATTAACTGTACCTCTAAACTACACCTTATAGATTACGAAATTGACCAGTACTCAACCTTGTTAGCAATGAAAATCAGCTGTGGAGTTTTGCAACTAGCCATCGTGACAAGTGTGGCCGCAATAATTGCGTATGATTGTGGTCACGAAAGAATCAATTTAACGTCAATTTCACTGCTCTCAGTTGGACCCTGCACCATTGAAAAACAAGAGCTCAAACAAACACAGCAAGATATTCAACTACTCCAGATAAGTGAAGCTGCATCCATACAAATATATCAATGCAAAATCAATATCATCCAATCAGTACACCATTGTGGAATGTTTAGCCACCTTTCGCTAGTACCCGGTGGCTTGAGTAGCTTCATAGAAGAAATTTCTCGAGAAGACTGCATGCAAATCCACCACCACCATACATTTAAGCTTCCGAACGGTCGTATCATAGCTAATTTAAAGTCAAATGCGTCAACAACCCACACTGAAATCATTGCAGGATCGGTCGATAATAGTGGAAACTGTCAAGGAGCTCAATATACTTCAGGAGCCAACTCTTGGAACAACGTTATTGTCACCCACGTCCTGGAATTCACGATAACAGACTACCAAAGCGTCGTTCGTTTGGAAGATAATATGGCGGTCTTACGAAGCAACGTTTTATGCCCGTACCTAACTGGAAAATGCACTGATCCTGATTACGGAGTCAGTTTCTGGGATTTCATTCCAGATAATTCCTGTGAAAATCTAAATTATGATGTATTGTGGCAAGGACTCGCCACAAAGATCGATACAATCACACCACACGGTGAGCAAGCCGTATTTAGTACGGTCTACTCAGTTACGTCAGGTGAAATCATATTTGCTTTTGAGGTTAAGAAGGCCGTATCAGTATGCAGATTTGATGGATATCAAACAGAACACCCGCGACTTGTGATCGTACCTCGTGCCTCTAAAGAATATTGGTTCACAAAAAGGGCTATTGATGTGCATAATCTAGATCTTTTTACGTATGTTAACTCGAAATTCGTATATACTGAACGTCACATAAAAAGTCAAGTAGAAAACCTATATTATAATCTGTTACTGAAAAAATGTGAACTCGAACGTGAAACGCTACATACACAATTAATTATAGCTCCACACCATCCTGCAGAATTCGCCTTAATGTATACCAAGGAACCAGGCCATGTTGCCGTCCCACGTGGAGAACTCATATACTTAGTCAAATGCCAACCAGTCGAAGTGACTGTTAGAAAAACCGATAGATGTTATTTAGAACTTCCCACGACATATAACAACAAAAGTTATTTCATAGCACCAATTACACGCCTCATGCTTAACCATGGTACAGAGATTCCCTGTTCTGACCTACTGAGCCCAGGATATTATATAAATAGTCAATGGTACGGATTTAATCCCAGATTACACCGAATGAAGAATCCACTTGAACTTATACCTTCCACGAAGACTGATTGGAAATATGAAGATCCAGGAGAAATCATACAAGCAGGCCTGTACTCAAGCTCGTCACTCGATAATTTACGCCATCAGATAATGTATCCTTCTGAACGCAGAGCCGTGGAAAATATAGTCACTCGGAGCATAATGGATCATGATACAGATCATCAGAATTTGGAAACAACCAATTTATTCTCCGCCACTGGTTGGAACATGATTGAAGACCTTCTGCGTACTCGATTGTGGGGTATTCTCAGCGGACTCGGACAGACATGTTCGATCATACTGGCCATGTATGTGATAATCAAATTAGTCAAGTTCGTGGTCGATCTAATTATCAATGTACGAGCTCTAAGATCACTTTATGGCTGGAGCTGGAGATTAACTGCTGCAACATGGAACTCCGCAACAAACCATATCCTCCGAAATCACCATACCACCGGAGAGGCCGTACTGCAAGAAGTCGTAACTAATATCCCAACGACAGCTAGACCTGCAGCCATATCGCATGAGCAGGACCCCACTACATCTAATGGAGCCCCTACTCCTACAAGTCGACTGGCCTCACTATATCGGAACCTCAATTAAATCAATTAAAGTCTCTCCCCGTTCACCCTCCCATATCTATCCTTACCATATTCCTTAATCACCTTCCTCTTTCCGTTTATTTAGTATCGTTACAGGATCACCTCAGGCGAGTCGAGGCGCCTCAAAACCTCTCGTTCCAGAGCTACCAATTCACCAGTTACGGAGTAAATGCCATTGGTGTTATTCGGTATCATTTTCAACGTCATCATCATGGTTGAACCTCTATTGGTTCAAGGAGGGCAGAATGTTGATCCATGGATCAACGGTCACCAGAACATTGCACCATCAATCGATCAACGGTCACCCGAACATTGCACCAGCAACCGTCAGCAACTCGTGGCTCCGGTACATGCGACATCAAGGTATTTAACCTCAATTAACCATAGGCCGGAAACCACCTGCATGCCAACAACTGCCAAGGCCAGGAGTTCAACCCCCAACCAGCCACGGGCCCGAAATTATCTGCAAACATTGCACTAAGTGAGGTCCCTGGTAATGAGGTGATTATCGATCACCGGCTAGTCCCTCATTTACCATCGCAGTGCTCGGTCGTCGTAATTATAAGTAAATCCAGTAATTAATTAAATTCAGTTTGTGTTTGTTTATTATCAAAATTTCATTTTTGTTAAATAAAGTTATTGTAATAATCTGTGCGTTTATTATTAAAATAAACAAAGCCCTTCTGACCTCTTTCTTCAGTTTCTCCAGTTCCCTACACCACCAGGGTGTGGGATCATGGTCATCCACTGACGTAAGAGGACACGCCACTCGAAAAGCGTTCTCTATCGCTGTCTGCAGGACATGCAACTGAGACTCTGCTTCTCTTGTGGTTTTCGGTGCCCTTGGCACGCGCTCCCCGAGATTCCTGCGCAACATTTCAATATATCTAGACGTGTCCGTGTTGCGGGGAATTCTCGTTGTTCTAATTCCGTCTCCCCTGCCCGGGGTTCCGTACGCTATCTCAAATGAAATGGCTCTGTGATCTGACATAGTCGTCCGATCCATCACCTTCCAGTTGGTCAATCTTGTCAACATCCGGTTGCTGCATAGAGTTATATCTATGACTTCCCTTCGTCTAGCATCGATGTTACGGCGCAGCAGCGCGTAACAGATATCTTCAGCAAAAAACCTAAAACACAACACAATACAAAACAAACATGTAAACATAAACAAATAAACAAAAATCATTAATAAAATAACAAAATATATTATCCCTATAAAATTCATTTCTAAAACTATAACTAAATTAAACTAATAAACAAAAAAATAAACCTACATCTAAATAAAATTTAAACTAACTACTAACTAAAAACAAAAAAAGGACCTGAAAAGAGAGAAGGATTAAAAATTGATTAACAAATAAATAAATCATTACCTGGAAGGCGCCTGGGCTAAGTGCCTTCAACTAAAAAGAGTCCAAACAGCAGGGCTCAATATCTAAAATTAAATAAATAAAATAAATAAATAAAATAAATAAAATAAATAAAATAAATAAAATAAATAAAATAAATTAAATAAATTAAATAAATTAAATAAATAAAATAAATAAAATAAATAAAATAAATAAAATAAATAAAATAAATAAAATAAATAAAATAAATAAAATAAATAAAATAAATAAAATAAATAAAATAAATAAAATAAATAAAATAAATAAAATAAATAAAATAAATAAAATAAATAAAATAAATAAAATAAATAAAATAAATAAAATAAATAAAATAAATAAAATAAATAAAATAAATAAAATAAATAAAATAAGTAAAATAAATAAAATAAATAAAATAAATAAAATAAATAAAATAAATAAAATAAATAAAATAAATAAAATAAATAAAATAAATAAAATAAATAAAATAAATAAAATAAATAAAATAAATAAAATAAATAAAGTAAATAAAGTAAATAAAATAAATAAAATAAATAAAATAAATAAAATAAATAAAATAAATAAAATAAATAAAATAAATAAAATAAATAAAATAAATAAAATAAATAAAATAAATAAAATAAATAAAATAAATAAAATAAATAAAATAAATAAAATAAATAAAATAAATAAAATAAATAAAATAAATAAAATAAATAAAATAAATAAAATAAATAAAATAAATAAAATAAATAAAATAAATAAAATAAATAAAATAAATAAAATAAATAAAATAAATAAAATAAATAAAATAAATAAAATAAATAAAATAAATAAAATAAATAAAATAAATAAAATAAATAAAATAAATAAAATAAATAAAATAAATAAAATAAATAAAATAAATAAAATAAATAAAATAAATAAAATAAATAAAATAAATAAAATAAATAAAATAAATAAAATAAATAAAATAAATAAAATAAATAAAATAAATAAAATAAATAAAATAAATAAAATAAATAAAATAAATAAAATAAATAAAATAAATAAAATAAATAAAATAAATAAAATAAATAAAATAAAAAAATAAATAAAATAAACGTTAAAAAATATATTAAAATATTCAAAACTAAATTCTACTTACCCAATTTTATTAGGACATGTAGAAATGTCAATTCCAATCAGAAAGCTCAAAAGCTTCAAGCTGGGGTGAGATCAGAATAAACCAATTTGGTCTAAACTCAAAAGTTATACGACTTTAAACGTGTATAACAGCTTTCTCCCCCCCCCCCAGCTTTAAGCTTTCGATCGGATGCGTCTGATCTATAAAGTTCACAGCAGCAGCACGAACTTGGCTTTTTAAGTTTCACATTCCGTCCAAGGAAATTCTCAACGCAGCACATTTATCAGACAGGCATTGGCCGTCGCAGAGTAGAGGCAGGCATTTTGTCGTCTCATTTTAATAAAATTAGAGGCAGGAATTTTGCCGTTTCATAATTTTTCTTTTCAGGAATTAGATAGGTAATTTACCGTCTAACATAAAACACTTTGGCAGGCATTAGTCGCCAAGTTAGGGCTTTAGATGACCGATTGGTTTCACCGTTGGTTCGGGGGTTAGTTTATAGCAGAAATTAATTGGTTTGGGTATTGGTGTTAGGCATTAGAACTATACCAAAAATAGGGAAATAATTTATATATCCCTACGTGTTTTAAACAGGGAATTTCAAAGGTTTTACGTACTTTGAAAGTCCTTGTCGCATTTTCATAAACAAAAATATAGATATACAAAATTGAGACTAACTAGGGATTTTTGAAGGTGAGGATATACCTCAAACATCCCAAAGTAATATTCATGTATGTTGAAGGCTCCAAAACACAGGTGAATGTGAAATTACTTTTGAGTGGAACCAAAAAAAAACAGACAAAAGCTCGCAGAAGGTTCTTCTATGTATTTAAGTGGTTAATAAGACCAAAATTAATATTATATTGATTTCACTAAGCAATAGTGGCCAAGTTTAAGCTCAAAGAGCACGTCATGCAAGAAGCAAGTATTATACGGCACTTATTGCGGTGATTGAACGCCAAGTGTTTGTAGCGGCGTATATTTCAAGGGAAATTTTCCCAAAAGTTTAGAGTACCTCCGAGCTTTGTTTATTATAAAATCTTCGGACAAATAGTAATTATTATTTCATTACAGATATCCAGGAATTATCCGGATTAATTATAAGATAATTTTAAATTGACCTTCAGTCAAATTAATCTGCATTTTCATTTTAAAAAAAAGTATTTAATTAAAATTAGAATTTAAATAGATTTAATTAGTTTTTATAATATTTTGGAGAAATTATATTTGAATTTTAAACCACTCCTGCATTTTTATCAGAGACCTATCCTTTTACAGCATTTTTAAAGATTTGAAAGTAATATTTAAAAATTTTATTATTTTCGGCGTCTCGCGCCGAAACATGGTCCTTCGAGCCGGATAGGTCGTGGTCAAATCAAATATAATTTCCGATAAAGTGCTAGTTGAAAGCTTGTTATTTTTCTTCAATTATTTATTTTGTCCAAAGATTTAATTATCTGTTATTTGTCTAACCCCGTGATATTAATATAAAGCAAAAATGAAAGGTATTCTGAAGAAACAGATTGCCTTAAAGCGAGAGTTGAATCAATTTTTATCCAACTACAAAAAGACACCTGTGGGTCGGAGAACCCGGGGGTATCTTTCGGGAAAGTTGGAATCGATAAAGTCCACATGGGAAAAATTTAAGGAAAACCATGATGAACTAGTTGCTGCAGATATCGATAGTATCGAAGATGAGAAAGTCCAAGCCGCCGAGTTGGCATATGCGGAAGGCAATCAGTACCAAGAATTCGAAGAAATTTATTCCGAATTCTATGGAGATTTAAAAGAACGGTTAATAGTTAGCTCGGGGACTGAAAGTGAACAAGCGGGTTCAGCCAAGGCAATTTTACAATTACCAACCTTGGACATCCCTAAGTTTGACGGGCAATACGCGTCGTGGAGAACTTTCCACGACAGATTTGTGTCGCTCATACATCATGAAGATCGACTATCAATGGTAGATAAGATGCACTACTTGAAAAGTAGTCTTACGGGAGATGCACGGAAGGATTTAGATTCCTTCGACACCACTGCTGCAAATTATATGGCAGCATGGGAAGTTTTGTGCAACCGGTATAACAAAAAAAGGTTGTTGATATATGCTCAGTTGAAGCTATTATTCAATCAACCAAAGATTAGGACGGAATCATACCGAGAAATACGGATAACTTTGGACGAGTTGCAACGTATACAGCACAATTTAAAGGCACTTAAAGTAGACATAGCCAATTGGGATCCCATCTTCGTGTTCATAACAGCGCAAAAGCTGCCGGAGAAAACACGGAGTTTATGGGAACAATTGATAGCGAAGTCAGACGAGCTGCCATCCTTAAAGGAATTGATTACGTTCATGGAGCAACGTTATCGAAGCCTAGAGGCAACCAAGGATATCCATCTTCATAAGGCAGGGAGCAATCCTCACAAAGCTGAGAAGAGTCATAGTAGACTTACGACCTACTATACAAACCAGCAGGATCCCTGGACAAAACAGGAATGGCTATCAAACAAGGTCAGACCACCCTGAGAAAGGGAATTCTATAAAGCACTGCCCTATGTGCAGAGAAAAACATTTTTTAACAAGATGTCAGCGGTTCAAAGAACTATCAGTTACAGCCAGAAGAAATTGGCTGATCAAACACAAGCATTGCGAAAGATGTTTGTGGAACCATGAAACTGCTGAATGCACCACCAAATTCGCGTGTAGGACGTGTGGTAGTCAGCATCACAGTTTGTTGCACGATCAAACTGATCAGGGCAATTCAGCTAATTTACCTAGTGTCAGCACGGGCAACGAAATGACCGTGACTCAGTGTAACCACATTACGGATGTTACACAATCAATGTTGGCAACAGCCCTAGTGAAAGTGAGGGGCCGCATAGGCGATGAGTTGACGTTACGGGCATTAATAGATCCCGGGTCACAAAGCTCATTTATTACGGAGGCTGCGTATCAAACTATAAGAGCGCAGACTTTCCCGGCTGATTTAAGTGTTTTTGGAGTAGCAGAAGCACAAGTCGCTACCGCAAATAAGGTGGCAAGATTTACTTTGTTGTCAACCAAAGGGGGTTACAAGAATAACATTGATGCGTACGTTATCCGGAGTATTACTAATATATTTCCACCAGAACGCACAATGAACAAGCACTGGCCACATATAGATGGGTTGGAATTAGCCGACCCAAAATTTATGAATCCAGGACGAATAGATATTCTCCTTGGAGTAGGAATATACGCGGATATCATTAGAAAGGGTCTGCGAAAGGGAATCAAAGGGGCATTAAGGACAGCTATAGGATGGATTGTGTTTGGGGAGGTGCAGTCAGCAAAACATACATCCTAAAAATATAAGTCTATCTGCATTTACGACGCAACATGACGTGACATTCGAAGAGTTGAGCCGCCAAATTAAGGGGTTTTGGGAATGTGAAGAAATCCCTAAAGAAAGGCAATTGACCGGGGAAGAAAGGCAGTGCGAAGAATTTTATAATAAAACTACCATACGTAAGTCCAACGGGCAGTATGAAGTACGGATACCCTTTAAGGACGGTAACCCACCAAGTTTAGGGGAATCTCGGAGACAAGCCATGTCCAGGCTATTGCAGTCGGAAAAGAAGCTAGCCCAAAGGACAGAGTTGAAGGACTCCTATCAAAATTGTTTGCAATAATATATAGACTTGAACCACATGAGTTCAGCAAATGAATTCGCAGACGAAAGGTATTATATGAGCTGGTTTTTTTGAAAGTGGTATAAGTCCACTTTTTAAAAAAACTAAGTTAACGGTAATTTTAATGAGCTATAGACACCTTCTCTCCATAGTTACAATCACAATTTCAATAGAATTCTATCTTGACATAAAATAAACAAAAACAGTTTTGCTGTACAATTCTATCGCACAAATATTTCTTTTGAAAGTGGAATAAGTCCATTCCTAATAATTATAATTAAAACAACTTTCTTATTGCAATTATTATTGATTATTGCTACTTCAGTGCACGCTGCTCGTTAGTTGTGGAAAGAGCATTAAAGAAAAAGGACCAATTATACACTGCCCAAGACTATTATAATGCAATAAAGGCTTGCCGAAAAAAAACAGCTTCATTTTGTATGAAATGAAAAGAGAAGACTTTGTCTCAACCAAATCTCTAGAAGAGGCAATATCAAACAAAAAAAAAAATACGGACGAAGAAATTGTAAACTGGCTTAAAATATGTTGGATGAGGTTCAAAAGGAATGAACCACACAAAATTTTTTATAAAATTAGTATAGAAGAAAATGCTCCATTTAAAACAATTTCTTTATTTGGAAAAAAGGGAAGACCAAAAAACCTCAGCAAAATTAATATGTTACCACTTTATAAAACTTCAAGAAGCATAACAAGAGAGAAATATAGCGATATGATAAGTTTATTACCTTATACAGGGTGTCTCAGACCACCCGTACCACCCCATCATTTCGAAGAGTTTTGAAAAAAAAAATGAAAACCAAAAAACACGTATCAAATATTTTTTCAAACTCTATCCAGCCATACCAAAAACGCCCCCTACCCCCTACCCCCCGTTAGCGCCATCTAAGGCGAATCACAAAAAATGATAAGAATAAAATCTTCATATTTTTTCAAGAGGAATCTAAATCTGCATAAAAAATAGGTGTTTTTATTTTGTTTTCAATTTTGCATCCCTTCCCCCCAAAGTGGGTGGAGAACCATTTTGATTATTAACTTGAAAAACCCCTAAATTTTATTGCAGATTTAGATTCTTCATGAAAAAATATGAAGATTTTATTCTTATCATTTTTGTGATTCGCTTTAGATGGCGCTGTAATCGGCATAAAAAACGTTTTCCTCCGATTACAGCGCCAGCTATGGCGAATCGTAAAAAAATGCTTGGGGCAAAATCTTCATATTTTTTTATGAAGATTCCGAATCTGCAATAAAAAATGGGGGTTTCCATTTAAGTTTTTGAAGTTTGGTATGGCTGGATAGAGTTTGAAAAAATATTTGATACGTGTTTTTTGGTTTTCATTTTTTTTTCAAAACTCTTCGAAATAATGGGGTGGTACGGGTGGTCTGAGACACCCTGTATACCGCCTATTCACCATAAATACTTCAATATGCTAACTGTAAAAGAAAACTAAGTTTAAAATATCTTTTTTTTTAAAGATCTTAACGAAGTAATTTTAATTTTTATATGTTTAATATAACTGAAATAAACTCTTAATAAATTTGGTTATTCATGTATTTAAATGTCTTCATTTTAACTATTACTTTTTACATAAAAATTCATTTCAGTAAAGCTTTTATGTCTATAAAAATATGGACTTAAATTTGCTCCTGTTTTTATTTCTTCTAATATGTTATTTTTGAAAGTGGTATAAGTCCATGTGGAGCTAAAAAAATCGTTTATTTTTTCAAATAATTGTAGTATATTATTATTTCATAATAAAATTTAAAAGGTGTATAGTGTAAAAAACATCACTCGAACTGAGTAAAGTTGGCCAATATTTTTAAATTGATTTAAACGCAAACCCTTAAACATCTCAATATATGAAAAAATTAACTTGTACCACTTTCAAAAAAACCAGCTCATATGCCACATCATGCTGTAATTAAAGACAGCACCACAACTAAGGTCCGCATAGTTTTTGATGCCTCTGCAAAAACTACAAATGGGAAAAGCCTAAATGAGCAAATGCTGACAGCGCCAACGTTGCAGCCAAAATTATTTGCTACGCTTCTAAAGTGGCGGAAGTATCGGTATGCAATGACCGCGGACATTGAGAAAATGTATAGGATGATCCTTATCAACCCCTTGGATAGGAAGTATCAGACCATACTGTGGAGGGCAAATACTAACTATCCTATACAAGAATACCAAATGAATACGGTAACATTTGGAACCACTTCAGCACCCTACCTTGCAATCAAAACCTTGCAAAAGTTAGCGGTCGATGACAACTCCTTGTTTCCTGAAGCAGCTAAGGTCGCCATGACAGATTTTTATGTGGACGATGTGCTTACAGGAGCGGATACGGTGCAAGATGCACAAATGTTGCAAGGGGATTTAATTAAACTATTGAAAGGAGGAGGATTTCATTTGCGGAAATGGGCCGCAAATCATGAGTCGCTCCTAACCTCGATCCCAGCCGAGGATCGCGAGTTACAACTGCTCTTACAGGTAAGGGAAGTAAATCAGATAAAGGCACTTGGCATATATTGGCATCCAGTGGAGGATTATTTTTCATTTGCAATCAATTGCGCAGAATTCAAGCCAGCTTCCACCAAAAGGAAAATTTTGTCGGAAGTGGCTAAGCTCTATGACCCACTAGGATGGATTGCGCCATGTGTAATTCTAGCGAAATTACTAATGCAAAAATTATGGATGGCTAGATATGATTGGAACGAGACATTCGCGAAGAATGGAGCTTGTTCCAAGAGCAGTTACCACATATACAGCACATCAAAATTCCACGATGGGTAGACATTTTAAGCACCACGACGGAGTGCCAATTGATGGGCTTCTGTGATGCCTCGATCCGGGCATATGGAGCAGTGATATATATCAGGGTAATAAAAGAGGACAAAACCATCGACACGAAGCTGCTAATGTCCAGGACAAGAGTAGCACCTATAAAGCCGATGTCACTGCCGCGACTCGAATTATGTGGAGCCGTGTTATTAAGCAGACTGATGCGACAAGTGAGAGAGGACATGAAGCTGGGCAACATAGCATCACGATGTTGGACAGACTCCAAGGTGGTCCTAGCATGGATCAAGGGTTCGCCACAAAGATGGAAGACGTTCGTAGCGAACCGTGTTGTCGAGATACATGAGAATGAAGGTAACACAACATGGCACTACGTTCCTACAAAGGACAACCCAGCCGACATTGCATCCAGAGGAATAATGCCAGCAAGGATAATGCCAGGAACTGACAACATGGTGGCAAGGACCTGGCTGGATGCGGGAAGCAGAGGAAAGTTGGCCGCAGCGACCCTTGGATAATTTTCAAACTTCCATGGAAGCTAAAGGTAAAACTCAAGCCACATTAACGATGCAGTCAGCACCACAGGAGTGGTGGTTGAACTACTCATCATATTTAAAAACAATACGGATTATGGCCTATTGTTATCGGTTCGCCTACAGCGCCAGACGAACCAAGGACAAACGTACGTTGCCGCTGTCAGCTGAGGAAATTAAAGAGGCAAAGGGAAACCTCGTTAAACTAGTACAACGACAAGCCTTTGCCCAGGAATATGAGCAGCTGCAAGGCACAAAATCAGTAAAGAAACAGAGCACATTGTTTCGATTGCAACCCTTTATGGAAGAGGATGGCACGATAAGAGTCGGAGATAGACTACAATATTCTGAACTTCCTTACGATGCAAAACATCCTCTGATCATCCCCAAGCACCACCATGTAACAAATATAATCATTGATCATTACCATAACAAAACATTACATGGTGGAGCACAGATGGTGTTAAATGCAACACGATCCCAGTATTGGATCATAAATGGTATGTCAGCTGTAAAAGAAAGAATACATAAATGCGTAAAGTGCATTAGGTATCGAGCGACAGCACCAACCCAACTGATGGGAAATCTACCAAGTGTAAGAATTACGCAAACAAACCCATTCGAAAACGTTGGAATAGACTATGCTGGGCCAATCGACATAAAAATGTCGAAACATAAGGGCGCCAAAATATATAAAGGATATTTTTGTGTATTTATTTGCATGGCAACCAAATAATAACGAAAAAACTAAGTGAAGGCCACCAACAACAACAATAACCGAAAGACCGACGGACAACAAGAAAGTCTCCTCCACCCGCTTCCCGCGCTTCCTGCCGGCCGCTCCGGCGCTGCAGCCTTAATCGGTCAGCTGATGGGAGTCGTCTTGTTTTAGCAGGCATAACACTGCAACAAGACTATTCCCGTTAGCTCCGATGGATGCATCGCCGGTGCGGCCGGCAACAAATGAGGTCATGGACCTCACGCAAAACAGTCCCCAATGTGACAATGATTTTATAATCAATTTTTGTAACATTCGGGGACTGAATGCGAACTTCCTGGCCGTTACGTGCGAGTTACTTCTCCATACCCCTGCTATTTTCGCACTGAGTGAAACCCAAGTGTTACCAGATCTTGATTTAGATCGATTTCAGGTGACAGGGTATAATTTAGTGCACAACTTTTCCGCCCATAGGGGATTAGCCATATATATTAGGAATGACGTGGCCTTTCAGAAGGTGTACAGTAGTACATCCTCTGATTTTAATCATCTTTGGATTAAAATAATTATCCATAGCCACGTCATATTTTTCTGTTTTCTATATAGGAGTCCTAATATTAGTAATGAGGCCACCACCGCAGCCTTCGATGCTATTTCTGAACAGATTTCCGGATTTTTATTTTCCCACCCGGAAAGCGAAATCATTGTTGCGGGTGATTTCAACGTTCACAATGTACATTGGCTAAATTACTCAAATGGCACCAGTGTTCCTGGCAAAGACGCCGAGCTCTTTGCGAGCCTCAACAACTTGCACCAAATTGTCAAATGTCCGACGAGAGTCCCTGATATTCCAGGTCAAGGAGCCCATCTCCTTGACCTGTTTCATACTTCCCATCCGACGCGGTACTCCATCAAGGTTAGCTCACCCCTTGGCAACTCGGACCATAAACTAATTAGCGCTTATTTCCCATATACATCCTCGACCACAACCGCCACAGCTCCTAAAAGAACTGTGTGGCACTATGGGAAAGCCAACTGGTTGGGTCTTATTCGCTTCTTCCAGGCCACTGACTGGGATTTGTGTTTCCGTAATGCCAATGCGAACTATGCGGCCCTCTGTGTCACCAAAATTATTCGAGCGGGTATGCGCTTGTTCATCCCTCACTCTACCAAATCTGTGAAGCCTAGGCCGAACAAATGGTTCAATGGGGAATGTATGAGCGCAATCAAAGCTAAAGAAGCCGCCTATAGAGCATACAGACGTTCGCCTAATGAGCCACTTCGTCGTGAGTACGTCAAACTGAGAAACTCCTGTAACTCCATCATCAGGAAAGTCAAATCATCATTTGATGATAGATTGAGAAGTAAGATTCTTAACTCCACTACAGGCAGCAAAAACTTCTGGTCCTTGGTAACTGCCATCAAGAAGAATTTTACTTCCTCCTCAACACCTCCTTTTATTCACAACAAGGAAGTGATAACAGAAAGCAAACCCAAGGCCGACCTATTAGCTTCTCTGTTCGCCGCAAATTCTTCTTTACCCGATGCTGCTATGTCACCCCCCACTCTCGAGAATACCACCCACTCAATGGACGGAGTTCACTTCAGGACTCGCGAGGTGTTTAGGTGTCTCAAAGAACTCGACGCCAATAAATCCACTGGTCCCGACAAATCGAATCGAATCCAACCCCCACGCCATTTCGGCCGGAGTTCCCCAGGGGTCAATTCTCTCACCCGCACTTTTTCTAATCTTCATTAATGATCTGCTCTCAATCCCCTCCAACCCACTTCACTGCTTCGCTGATGACGGTACTCTGAATTTCTCTTACTCCTTCGACAATATAAGACAAGCACGTGCCAGACCTTGTCTTTACCACCGTCAACTGATGTCGGCTTCGATCAACCGGGATATCGAATCGAATAAGCGATTAAAAGATCAAACCAACAAGGCCACAGATGAGGTCACAAGGAATGCAGCCGAGGACTTAGCTAATGATGGCATTCAGTGGCACTTCAACAATCCAACCGCTCCTCACTTCGGAGGACTCTGGGAAGCAAGGGTAAAAAGTATTAAGCATCACTTGAAGAGAGTTGCGGAAGGAAAAATACTTACCTTTGAGGAGCTTAATACGTTGTTAATACAAATAGAGGCCTGCCTCAACTCACGCCCATTGTGCCCTCTATCAGCAGACCCATCTAAATTAGATGTATTAACACCAGGACATTTCTTAATCGGAAGAGATTTAAAAACAATGCCCGAATCCAACGTAGATGACCAAGTCTCCTATGTTGATCGTTGGAAATATGTCCAACAGACTATGCAACAGTTTTGGAGGCAATGGTCAAATGAATACCTCCTTCAGTTGCAGAAAAGGAATAAGTGGGTACTACAACAACCTAACCTACAAGTAGGACAATTAGTCGTAATTATGGACCAAAATAGGTCACCGTCGCAATGGCCTCTTGGAAGAGTGGAAAAGGTCCACCCAGGGCGTGACGGTCAGGTAAGGGTTGTTACGATCAAAACACAAACAACACATATTAAACGACCCATTACAAAATTATGCCCTTTGGTAGCATAACACATACAAACGTGTGTACGTACCTTTGTGTAAAGTATATCAAAAGCTAAATCAATATGCAGTCCCATATTATTAGGTCCTTATCACTGAATTAAACTGGAAATGAAATAGATTTAAAAAAAAATATATATAATAATAATAATAAATGAATTTGAAAGATATGTTATGAATTAGAAATTGCCTCTGATTTATTTTGATGCGACGCATCAACAGGGGGGAATATGTTACGGCGCAGCAGCGCGTAACAGATATCTTCAGCAAAAAACCTAAAACACAACACAATACAAAACAAACATGTAAACATAAACAAATAAACAAAAATCATTAATAAAATAACAAAATATATTATCCCTATAAAATTCATTTCTAAAACTATAACTAAATTAAACTAATAAAAAAAAATAAATAAACCTACATCTAAATAAAATTTAAACTAACTACTAACTAAAAACAAAAAAAAGGACCTGAAAAGAGAGAAGGATTAAAAATTGATTAACAAATAAATAAATCATTACCTGGAAGGCGCCTGGGCTAAGTGCCTTCAACTAAAAAGAGTCCAAACAGCAGGGCTCAATATCTAAAATTAAATAAATAAAATAAATAAATAAATAAATAAATAAAATAAATAAATAAATAAAATAAATAAATAAATAAAATAAATAAATAAATAAAATAAATAAATAAATAAATAAAATAAATAAAATAAACGTTAAAAAATATATAAAAATATTCAAAACTAAATTCTACTTACCCAATTTTATTAGGACATGTAGAAATGTCAATTCCAATCAGAAAGCTCAAAAGCTTCAAGCTGGGGTGAGATCAGAATAAACCAATTTGGTCTAAACTCAAAAGTTATACGACTTTAAACGTATATAACAGCTTTCTCCCCCCCCCCAGCTTTAAGCTTTCGATCGGATGCGTCTGATCGATAAAGTTCACAGCAGCAGCACGAACTTGGCTTTTTAAGTTTCACATTCCGTTCAAGGAAATTCTCAACGCAGCACATTTATCAGACAGGCATTGGCCGTCGCAGAGTAGAGGCAGGCATTTTGTCGTCTCATTTTAATAAAATTAGAGGCAGGCATTTTGCCGTCTCATTGTAATAAAATAATTTTTCTTTTCAGGAATTAGATAGGTAATTTACCGTCTAACATAAAACACTTTGGCAGGCATTAGTCGCCAAGTTAGGGCTTTAGATGACCGATTGGTTTCACCGTTGGTTCGGGGGTTAGTTTATAGCAGAAATTAATTGGTTTGGGTATTGGTGTTAGGCATTAGAACTATACCAAAAATAGGGAAATAATTTATATATCCCTACGTGTTTTAAACAGGGAATTTCAAAGGTTTTACGTACTTTGAAAGTCCTTGTCGCATTTTCATAAACAAAAATATAGATATACAAAATTGAGACTAACTAGCGATTTTTGAAGGTGAGGATATACCTCAAACATCCCAAAGTAATATTCATGTATGTTGAAGGCTCCAAAACACAGGTGAATGTGAAATTACTTTTGAGTGGAACCAAAAAAAAAAACAGACAAAAGCTCGCAGAAGGTTCTTCTATGTATTTAAGTGGTTAATAAGACCAAAATTAATATTATATTGATTTCACTAAGCAATAGTGGCCAAGTTTAAGCTCAAAGAGCACGTCTTGCAAGAAGCAAGTATTATACGGCACTTATTGCGGTGATTGAACGCCAAGTGTTTGTAGCGGCGTATATTTCAAGGGAAATTTTCCCAAAAGATTAGAGTACCTCCGAGCTTTGTTTATTATAAAATCTTTGGACAAATAGTAATTATTATTTCATTACAGATATCCAGGAATTATCCGGATTAATTATAAGATAATTTTAAATTGACCTTCAGTCAAATTAATCTGCATTTTCATTTTAAAAAAAGTATTTAATAAAAATTAGAATTTAAATAGATTTAATTAGTTTTTATAATATTTAGGAGAAATTATATTTGAATTTTAAACCACTCCTGCATTTTTATCAGAGACCTATCCTTTTACAGCATTTTTAAAGATTTGAAAGTAATATTTAAAAATTTTATTATTTTCGGCGTCTCGCGCCGAAACAATCGACGAAGGTTGGTTCTGCCCCTCTATTTGCAATAACTAGATTGTTGCATTCCACAAATTCGAGCAAAGCCTCTCCTCTATGGTTGTCGTTGGTGCTTCCCCACACCGTGTTGTGTGCATTTGCGTCGCAACCAACTATTAACCCTGTGCCTTTTTCGCCACAGGTAATAACCAGAATTTCCAACTCCCTGGTGGGCGGAGGATCTGGCGAATCGTACGGAAAGTAGGCTGAGGCTAGAATGCACTCCGCAGTAAAACCGCCTGCACTCCGTGTTTACCCAGCACACATGTCCTCACTCTTTCATTCGCATTGGGAACGTACAGAGTGTCAAAGCTCCCAGATAGTCCCCTAATCCTACCCTTGTAGATCCAGGGTTCTTGTATGAGAGCAATATCCAGCTTCATCTCACCGAAGCCTCGCGTCATCATTGCTGATGCTGCTCTGATACGGTGTAGATTCAACTGGCAAACCTTTAATTGCAGGAACTGGCCCACCTCCCGCCCAGCTGACGAGGATTCCATTTCAGTGGTCCCCTTGTTCAGCTGCCTTTCCTCCGGCTTGTCCTTCTGGAATCGCACGTAGGCAAGGTCCAGCCAGCAGATGAGTTTCCTCCCTGCATGCCTGACCGCCTCCGCCTCCTCCTTCGGACACCATACGGTGAGAATGGTACCGTCGTTTTTCGCGTCACCATATCTACCTATGCGACTGACCCTCCACTTAGAAGTGTCCGTCACACAGGCATTTTGACGACGTAATCTGGCTAGGATGGTTTCCTTGCTCTCCGGCGAACCGGGAACTCGGATGATCATCCTCCTCACATCCTTAAGGACATGAAGGCGCTCCACTCTCAGATTGACTCCTTCCCATAGGTCAGTCATCTTTCCGACAGCTTCGTACAGCCAGGCCTTGGATTTTTGGTTCACGCACCTGAGTGCAATGACCCCGTCCTCCAAGTCTACCTCGGTAATACCGATGTCGCCAGCGTTGTCAGGCAGAGAGTCTAGTGCCTTCAGCAAGGCCGCTTTAAAAACGGTTACCTGCTTCGTGCCCAAACCCTCCTCCCTTCCATCGTCGGCCACACCCAAACGGAGGTCACTGCTTGCTATGCCTGCGTAGGTATTCTCCGCCACAGGCTCCGCACGCACGACCCCCGAGACAGAAGGGTTGACTCCTCCCTGTTTTACAGGTTGAGGTTGTCCACCCTTCCTTTCCCTGCCCTTATCCTCCCCTTCGACAGTAGAACCCACGGCTGAGGTGCAGAGACTTTCACCTCTAAACCTCTTCGTGGGTCCCACCTCCTCCGGAGTGGACTCGGCCGATCCCCCAACAGAGGAAGTTGCCTTCTTCTGTCTTTTGCGCTCCCTCTTCCTCTTCTGCTTCAGCTGCTTTCGCAGCCTCTTTTCCGAGTCGGATTCCTGCGCTAACGTAAGCCCAGAGCCGGCTGACCTCTTGACACATTGCTGCGTCGCATTGTCCAACTTCTCTGAGCATACCTCCAGGTTCAGCTTCACTAGCTCGCTCGCCGCCGCTTCTACGCTTTCCTGCGTGACTGCGTTGACATGCGAGTCGTCCACTTCCATGTTCCTAGCAAGCAATAGATGGCCTCCCCCAGAATCCATGAGGCCGACCTCCGTAGAGGGTGGATTTCCTTGGCTTGCAGGTTTCCCACCTGGGGTACAAATTCCCTTTGTTTTTTCCATTGCTTTTACGTATCTATCTTAGTCAGGGCGTCCTAACGGGACCACGCAAGCTTAGGGCTTAGACGGGATTAGTTATAGTTTTTACTTAGTAATAGATGTAGTATTAAGTATGCTTACGTGTGAGCTGCCACGAGCTTTTTTCAGTTTTGTTTGCCTGTTGTTTGATTGTTGTTTGTTTGTTTTTGTTTGTTTTGTTAGTTTTGCTAACACGAGCCTGTGGAAGCTCGTCGTCTGGGCGGAGTACATCCGAGGCAGGTCCTCCGCTGTACCCCGCCCGAATAGTTCTTAGTGTTTAGAATAGTGTTTAAGTTAATTAGATTCTAAGGAAGTGGTGCGAGCTTTCACGAACGTCGCCTGGACGGGAGTCACTTGAGACGATTTTATCGTCTCCGCTGCCCCCGCCCAGATAGTGGTAGAACTAAGTTATAGTATTAAGTAGTTTTAAGGTTTTATTTAAATAAATATAGTGTCTAAGTTTTGTATTCCAATTTTTCTTAGAATTAAAGTTAAAATGACAATGTTTTTCTTTTTGAAATAGAATAATTAACTTAAGCATTAGTTAAATTTATATTAAGATAGTTAGTAAGCGAAATAAAATGCTTTTTTATAAAAAAAAAAATATGAGTGTGCTTAAGACCACACTTTAGAAGTAAAACTTTTGTGCCCAACGGCTAGTAATATGCAATAGATATAGTGGAAAGTCTGTCGGATCTATAGTACGCTTGAGAAAATTCTGGCCAACGACATATGCAGGAAGAATAGTGACGAATCTACTGACGGACTTGATACAAATACTATGTGAAAATATTTATGAATTCCTATTTACATTAAAACCTAAAAATAACCGAGTAAAAATATGTAATTTTTATTGGCTAATTTTCTTAAAGCATACACGCGGTGCACCTAGTACGTATAGCATATAAGTGCGCATCCAAACGAGTATGCACGCTTCCGCCACAGGCATGGATACTACCGCCAGAGGCACGAAAATCTAAACATTCGCCTCATGGAAGTAAGCTGGTGACATATGCAAGCGTACATGCATTACATTCAGAGGTTCATAAAATTGCATGGTTTTTTCCGTCCCGGCTTTCACACATAGCCCGAAAATCTAAGTAACGAGTGCATGCAAGGTGCATGTGTTTGTTGTGCATACTTGTGTGTGCTATTTTGAATGCAGCATTACAGAAAAAGTTAAAAGTAGTCCGACCTTTGCGTGGCATGCATTCCAGTCATGGAACGTTCCCTCAGGTCGCATTTGAATACACACACTTCTATATTATTTATCAACGAATTAAACGCATGTACGATTGGATATGTCACCAGCTGTATGCATGCTCCGCTCCCGCTACATTCATGATCATTAATAATTGCATCCGCATCAGCATAGACTATTCGAAACCCAGGTATTGTTTTACCAAGTAGTCCGCCAACCACATACAGTGAAGTTTTACCTACGCGAGCCGCTTTACCTTCACGAACGGGAGCCAGTCTACTTGAGTATGGTATTGGCACCCTTTATGGCCACCTAGCCAATTACCTGATTACTTCGTCCCATACAATCATTTAGGGAGCCAATTATTTTTCAAGGGAGCAAAAAGAAATGCAATCAACCTTTTTTCAAACTCTTCTTTCTAGGCGTAGTTGAAAATAATTTATTTTAGCTGATTAAACCGAATTCGAAGCATAAAGTTGAAAAAACATTTTTTACAAACCTTTATATTTTCAGTCGATGTAGGGATAGTTTCAGCCCTTTACTATTATCCCTTATCATGAAATTTGCTTTGTTATAAATCAACCACTTTTGAATATAAATGTTGCAAAAAATGTATTTTATTAGATTGTTTTTGATTATAATTAAAATTATCGCGAAAACACTTAAAAAGGGGAATTTTTAAGCATATTTAAAGGTGACATCCATATTTTAAGACTGTGGGACCCTGATTTTCGTAATCAGCGACCCAAACAACATATCAGGAACGATTTTCACAACAGTGTAATGTTTTGACATAAACGATTCGTCGATTTGTGCAAGTTAAAAAAATTGTAATTTAAAAAGGGGAAAGGTCCAGCACATCTCACCAAAGGGGAAGTGGGTGCCAATTTTAAACAGCACCTCACACATTTAATTCACCACTCCCTTTTGGTATTCTAAGCACCCAAACCACCGCCGAAAATTCTTCTCGTATATGCCGCTTCCAACATGGTCAGTCAACTCCAAAGTGTCCGCGGCGTAAGCCCGGCCAGTGACCAAACCACAAGAAAAATCTGAAATAATTCACCTCTACAGAATGGTGAATTTGTATTCCTATAATGAGATAAAGCAAAGTCCGGGCGACAACGTAGCTAACATGCCAGAAAATCTATGCAGTAAGGCAGAGTGTATTTTAACTGTTGCACACACAGCCTCGAGTGTAATCGTCTCTTGTACCCCGTCCGCCCCTTTTCCCATCGTTATACGAAAGTTCTGACGATTTTTCATGTGTGAGAGCGTTACATGAATGAAATTGATTCACTCTCATGTAAATTTTTTTAAGCAAACGTCCCTAAAGAAGTTTTACTTCAAAAAGGCTCTAGAAAGGACCAGGGTTCTATTCTTGGTGACGAAGGCTTAGTTTATTATAATTTTCTTTTGTTATTCTGAAGAGATACATACAAATTTAGTTAATAAAAACTTAAAAATATGCTTTAAAACAAAGGGCTGCAAAAATTTTTAGATATGGGGCAAATCGTTTGTAAAATTTTTGTAAAATATTAAACATTCTGAGAAAAATCACTTCCTTATAGTGATGGACTATAAGGACGGTCTTTAATACACCGTTCTTGCAACTAAATTTATAAACTTTCATTCATTTCAGTAAGCGTTTATATTCCCCGGTAAAAATTAGACATCTACTTTTCGTTTTATATCTACCGAAACTCACTAATAATTTTAATAACTGTGATTAAACATTTGTCATAAACCTACCAAATGTTTCGTTTAAATCATACATATTTTTTGTGACAAATCCACAGCGAAGTTCGATCAAATTGAGTTTTTGTTTTGGTCTACAGCACCACCTACATGACTATAAACTAATCAAATGAGCAGTATATAAATATGCATATAAACAAAAATAGTATATTCTGTAACAAGTTTGGAATGATGCATATTCCGCACAAGTGGAAGTTTGCTACCCGAGCCGAAGGCGAGGGTGGCGGTCCACGAGTGCGGAATATGCCATTCAAAACGTGTTGCAGACTATACTTTTTCTACGCCTCTAAAATAGATTTTATTATTATTTTGTAAACAAAAACGTACCTACCTAATGTAAAACTATTGTCAAAAATATAAATGCTTAAATACAGCAAGATATTTTAACCCTAAATAACATATTAGTAGTGCTCATTCGTAACAATTTTAACTATCCAAAATAATTATAAAAAGTAAATATCAATGATATTGTTTGTAAATAATTCCCAAACCATCTTTAAACATTTTTAAAATAATTTTTATTCTTTATTATGAAAAAAATTTATAGTAAAATTACTGCAGTTTGAAATTGTTACATTAGGAATATTACTTAATTGAGCTTTGTTAATTGTGGAATTCTGAGTGTTCACCGTAGATGGCATGGGACTTGGCACTTCAGGTTCAATAATGTGCGTCTCTTTCTGGGATGTAATTGTACAAGTTCTTTGCCTTGACGTACCAGGTTCAGTTATATGTGTAAGTAGTTTATCAGATATTTATTCTGTTATTTAAGGAATTATCAATATAGCCTTCTGCTACTTCCGTTGACTTCCAACCTCCATGACGCTTTAACGTCGTAATGTCGCCGCCTGCATCAACTAACATTGTGGCAGATGTTCTTCTGAAACAATGGCCTGTGTATAGCTCGGGATTTGGAAGTTTTAAAAACGTTGCCACTTGTTTTGGGATAGCACCCTATTTGTTAATTCCTATCACTTGCTTGGTACAACGCCCTTTTTGATAATTAAAAAAAAAATTATCTACGTCAGCTATAGTGGGGCGGAGATTGGCATATTTTTTAAACAGGTCATAAAATTTTCCTGTTATTGTAAATTTTCTGCAAATTTTTGTTTTTGTATCTGGTACAGTTATAAGAACAGCAGTACCCAAGTCTTGTATAATTTGTATCTTCATTTGATACAACTCAATTTTTCTACAGGCACCCATGACACCTACAATTAACACAACCTAAAACATAACACATTAAGAATAAGAACTTAATTCAACTGACATTCAGGTTTTTACCTTTGTACCAAGGTATAAAATATCTGGTGCTTCAAATATAAAGCTATTCACTTGTTCGGCTGTTAAAATTTTAGATTTTTAACTTCCCAGTATAGGAAGTTATTGTAATCGGTCCGAAAATCGAAATCGAAAATTTCAACGTATTTTCATCTTTCAAGGTCCCAGGAGCATTTTAAGCAAAAAATTGGGAGGAAGTATGTGTGTGTGTGTGTGTATGTGCGTACGGATGTGGTCATTTTTTCCTGCTCGATATCGCGCGAACCAAAACTGATATCGACTTGGTTGAGGTGTCGTTCGAAGCATATTAACCGAAATATGATCTGAAAAGATTTTCATGAAATTCGGTCCAGCCGTTTTTTTGTTTAAGCGACGTAAGTGATTTGTGTACGTGCATGATATCGCCCGAACCACGAAAGATATTGACTTACTTTAGGTGCCGCTCGAAGCGTATTAGCGACAATATAATCTGAAAAGATTTTTATAATATTCGGCCCAGCGGTTTTTTGGTTTAAATGACTTAAGTGATTTTTGTACCTGCACGATATCACGCGAACTATAAAAGATATCGACTTAGTTGACGTGCCGTTCGAAGAGTATTAACCAAAATATGATCTGAAAAGATTTTCATAAAATTCGGTCCAGCCGTTTTTGTGTTTAAGCGGCGTAAGCGATTTTTGTACCTGCACGATATCGCCCGAACCACGAAAGATATTGACTTACTTGAGGTGCCGTTCGAAGCGTATTAGCGACAATATAATCTGAAAAGTTTTTTATAAAATTCGGTCCAGCGGTTTTTGGTTTAAATGACTTAAGTGATTTTTGTACCTGCACGGCACCGCGCGAACTAAAAACTATATCGACTTCATTGAGATGCCGAAAAACATTAATACATCAATTTTATATACATTTTTGTCATCCTAATCTTGTAAGTGCGCACATTTAGTTTGAAATTTTGGCGAAAATATTGATAAACAATTGTGACAAATTCTCGGTATTATAGATATGTTCTATGTTGCCTATTGTTCATTTATTATTAAAATATCCAATCATATATTCAACATCCATCATACTGGGAAGTTGATCGTGTGGACCGAAAGGGTCGAACCCACATCCCAGCTAGTTTTGCTTGGAAACCAGACGCCTGTTTTTTTAAGAATGCACGTAATTTTGCATATTGTGACAAATCAATATTATGTTTAATATTGAATGTTGTACGTAACATCGGGTACACCTTCCACAATGTTGAAGACTTCATTGTATTACCTAATCCAGTAAAATATGCGAGAAAAACATTTTCCGAAAAAGAGTTCGTATTTTTGGTTTTACGCCAATCCATAAATTGTTCGTAAAAATGTAGATATACTTCTTTGGATTTGGTAGGTAGTAACTCTAGCATCGTCTTATTCGCTAAGTCAATAAGTTCTGGGGGCGTACAATTCTCATTACTGGACATGTTTAATTAATATAGAAAATCACAACTGAAGAAAATAACAGTTAAGAATCAATGGCATTTACTGGTAAACAGCACCAATATCAGTTGAACGGATAAAGGCGCAACCTATTCCTAATTAAATAATTTGACAATAGATGCCGCCGAAAAGTTATTCAAAAAATGCTTTTATGTTCTGTAATTTAATAATTGAATTGTTTATTTAAAGCAAAAATGGTCTAGCGGAACATCTTTGATTGTTTATTATTGAAATATTTCCTTTTTTCCTTTAATTTATTAATTAATAAATAAAAAGAATAACACCATCATATTCTTGGCTTTTGAGCAACAGATGTCGCCCCTAGTAGTCATTCCATAACAAGTGATTGAATGAATATTGCACACGGGTGCGGAATGCCCGCAATTCCGTGTCTAAAAGCAATATCAGAATGCTCGTATTCTACAAGAGGCGTAGAAAAAATACTTTATATTATTTCAGCGAAATTTTTTAATGATTTATAAAGCTGGCGAAGAGCCGTAAAAAATCAAGAAAATTATATGTTTCCACTTTTAATTAAGTAAATGTTTATGTTCACCTGAGTATCATTATTTAATTATATAATTTAGCGATAGAATCAAAACAAGTTAGGTTAGGTTAGGTTGAAATGGCTGCCCCCACCAGGGAGCCCACTTAGGCACGCCATTGAGCCCATTGTGATGCCATTCTGGTATTGGGACATAGTTCAGGCCATTTCAAGCCATTTCGAGCTTTTAATAAAGCGACAGAGTCTAGAGACACCAACATTTTGCAGCTAGCTCAATCCATCAAGGAAAGGTGAGCCAAGTAGGGTCCCTCTTTTCCTTGCTAGGGCGGGACATGTACAGAGTTTCTTCCTCTTCTTCATTACCACAACTTCTACATAAGTCGTTGTGGGGAGTCCTAATCTTTCGGCGTGTGGGCCGAAGGGACAGTGACCAGTCAGCACCCTTACCACGTGGCTTATCTCCTTTTTGTTCAACTGAACCAGAGATTTTGAACGCTTTGCGTCCAAAGTTGGCCACACTGCATGAAGAGTGCGACAAACCGTTGCTGTGGTCCATATCAGCCCGCCTCGAGCTAAGCTAATTTTTCTCACAGCTAGTTTATAGGTGGCTAAGAGCATTCCCATTCGGGTTAAGTGGGGTGTCCTTTCCAGTTCGGTTCCCTGTCTAGCAAGCTCATCTGCCCTACAGTTTCCCCTAATCCCACTGTGTCCAGGAACCCAACACAGTGTTATATCAAACTGAGTGGCAGTCTCACACAGAGACCTGCGGCAGTTCAGAAGAGTCGTGGATGTTGTGACGACAGAATTAAGAGCCTTGAGGGCCGCCTGGCTATCCGATAGAATACATATATTCTTATGAGATAATTATTTATCTTCAACCATTCGAGAGCCTCCCAGATCGCAGTGACTTCCGCTTGGAAGACGCTGCAGTGGTCGGGTAGACGAAGAGAGGTATTTATATTTAATGCCTCGGAAAAGATACCAGAGCCTACATTATTCCCAATTTTTGAGCCATCTGTGAAGATACATAATGACCCTGTTGGGATAACACCATCTGTCCAGTCATCTCTGGCCGGAATGATGGTATTGAAACCTTTCTCCAAGGTCCACGTAGGTGTAGTATAATCTAGGTTGTTCACAGTGGTGGCGAATTTCCTAAGGATGGATGAATGGCCATATGAGTATGGAGTCCATCCAAGAGAAGCCTTTGTCCTGGCAGCCGTCCAAGCTGCCATTTGCTCGGCGTGTATATCCAAAGGGGTATATATATAGATTTTCGGAGGGATACCGAATCAGACCACTATTTGCGGGTCCCTTTTCGTCCCTCTGCCTAGAGTCATCTTATTGGGGTTGCAGTGGGTTGTCCCATTGCTCCCTTACTTCGACTCCCCTAGTTATCGCAAGCAGCTGATTGAAGGGAGTCTGCCTCATGTCCTCCATCCACTGGAGTCCAGTTATGGCATCCCTTTTCCTCGCCACCGCCGGACAGTGACACACTATGTGTGTGGCCGTCTCAGGTTCCTCCAGGCACATCCGACAGGTGTCATCCTCCAGAATTCCCATTCTTTTTAGGTGATACCTGAAACATCCGTGTCCTGTAATCAGTGCCACCAACCATCTGAGGGTTCTCCTTTGCATATGCAGGATCCTTCTTCTGGCTGCGGTAATCGGCAGCGTAAGCACCATCTTAGCCTGCCTACACGTGGTCATAGCGTCCCACCGTCTCCGGTGTTCCTCAGCGACCCATTTCTCGATGTAGTTCCTTACCAACCCTCTGCCAATGGCAGAGTATGGCTCCGGTCCCCAGAATTCCGAGGTTGACCCCTGTTTTGCCAGGTTGTCAGCCTTTTCGTTCCCATCGATGCCTGTATGTCCTCTAACCCAAGCTAGCGTCACGTTGTTTTGTTGCGCACACCTGTTCAGTTTTTGGACACATTCCAACGCCAGAGACGCATTAATCTCTGTCTGGTTCATGCGCTTAATCACAGCCTGATTGTCCAGTGCTATAAGGATACTTCTTCCCTGCACCTGACCCTCATTTATGTGATCCAGCGCGTGCAGCAGAGCAAGCATTTCCGCCTGGTAGACTGAGGTGTAATTCCCCAAAGCCAGAGAGCAGGTCAGATTTAAGTCCTCCGAGAAGACTCCCGCACCTGCTCTGCCGTCAATCTTGGATCCGTCCGTGAAGATATATATGTCTTCCGGTCTCCCTTCGGGGAGCGTTCCGTTCCCTATGAGGGTTTTATGATACCTTTCGGTCACTCTCATTTTTGTGATCCCTTCCATGGGCATCATGAGCTCCCTAATCCCTTTAATGCGATCCAGGATCTTCATGTGCCCATATAAGGTTCCTGACGCCTGCCATGCGGCATCCCGTCTCATCCGAATCGCTGAGGCTGCCGCAGTCTTCATCACCTGGAGGTCTAACGGCAGCAGCCCTAACAGCGCCTCCAATGCCGCGGCGGGTGTGGTGCGGAAAGCACCGCTCACACCTACGCAGGCCATTCTTTGCACCTTGTCCAAATGCCTCTTGACGGTTTTCTGTGTGGCTTTAGTCCACCAGACCACCGAGGCATAAGTTATGATGGGTCTCACCATCATGGTATATGTCCAGTATGCTAACCTTGGTGAGATACCCCACCTTAGTCCACATACTCTTCTGCACTGGTGAAGCACCCTTGTCGCCTTCTTAATCTTCTCTTCAACGTGGTATTTCCAGGTTAGTCGCGAGTCCAAGTATACACCCAGATACTTGACCATCCCAGACACCTTGATCCTCGATCCAAAAAGCATGAGGGGCTGAAAATCCAGATCTTTAATCTTCCTAGTGAAGATTATCGCGTCTGTCTTATTAGCATTTATGGTGAGGCCCTGTTCCGTACACCACTGCTCAACCACTTGGAGTGCATTCCTCATGATATCTGCCGTAGTGCTCATAAACTTGCCACGTGCCACAATCGCTACATCATCTGCATACCCAACGGTATGCACGCCCATTTCCTCTAGCCGCCTGAGCAGAGTGTCCACAGTGATGTTCCACAGGAGGGGCGATAGCACCCCGCCCTGTGGGCATCCCTTGCTGACCCTCCCTCGAAGCCGCGAGTCTCCTGTCTGAATCCTTACCGCTCTGTTTTTCAGCATGCTGTCCACCCACCTTACAATCATAGGGCTGACCTCTCGCCTCACCAGAGCGTCTTTGAGTTTGTTGAACTGTATCTTGTCGAAGGCGCCTTCGATGTCCATAATAACGGCCATCGCTATGCCTCCGGTATACAGTTCCCCCTCGGCTACTCGCACCAGTTGGTGAAGTGCCGTTTCTGTAGATCTGCCAGCCTGGTAAGCGTGCTGGCTTCTACTTAAAGGGTGCCTCCTTAGCATAGTACTCTCCAGGTGGTCTGCCACCACTCTTTCCATTGTTTTCAACAGAAAGGATGTTAGGCTGACTGGCCTGGAGGACTTCGCCTCGGTGTAGTCCTTGTTGCCTGGCTTAGGGAGAAATACCACTTTGGTTTCCCTCCACACCGCCGGAATGTATCCTGTTGCTAGACAGGTAACGAATATTCCCCTAAGCCTGGGTGCAATGACATCTTTGCCCCATTGAAGCAGCGCAGGGAATATTCCGTCACGCCCCGATGTCTTGAAGGGAGAGAATGTGTCTATTGCACGTCTCACCCCTTCCTCCGTCACCACCCCGTTAGCCTCCTCTCGGTTCATCCTTGTAGCCATTCTGTTACGAATAGTCCAAGATTTACCCGAGACATAGCTGCCAGGAAAGTGAACTTCCATCAGGATCTTGTTGGTTTCCTCCAGCGTCTCCGTCATCCTCCCCGACGGGTCACGAACGAGTCCGACTTTGGAGACCGGGTCCCTGGAGATCATTTTCTGAAGTCTGCTGGCCTCAGATATGCTCTCCATGCTCGAGCAGAAGTTCCTCCACGACTCCCTTTTCCGTCGTCGCAGAGTTTGTTTCATTTCTCTTTTCTTGGCTTTGTAATTCTCCCAGGCAACCGGGTCATTGCACCTCATCGCTTGGTTGAAAGCCTTTCTGACCTCTTTCTTCAGTTTCTCCAGCTCCCTACACCACCAGGGTGTGGGATCATGGTCATCCACTGACGTAAGAGGACACGCCACTCGAAAAGCGTTCTCTATCGCTGTCTGCAGGACATGCAACTGAGACTCTGCTTCTCTTGTGGTTTTCGGTGCCCTTGGCACGCGCTCCCCGAGATTCCTGCGCAACATTTCAGTATATCTAGACGTGTCCGTGTTGCGGGGAATTCTCGTTGTTCTAATTCCAAAGGGGTAAGATGCAATAAGACATCCAGCGCAGCTGTAGGGGTGCTTCTCATTGCACCACTGATACACAGCTCAGCTGTTCTTTGGACCCTTTCCAGTATCTTACGATACGTAATCTTCTGTAATGCAGTCCACCATACCGATATGCCATGCATAAGTATAGGTCTGATTACGGCTGTATAGAGCAAGTGGACGATGCGGGGTTTAAGGCCCCAGTTGACTCCGATCGTTCTCTGGCATAGGAAGAGAGCTGTTTTGGCCTTATTTGCTCTTTCTATAAGATTCGGCTTCCACGTTAGTTTCCTATCGAGTATGAGACCTAGAAATTTCGCATTCTCCTTTATATGCAGTGTTTCATTACAAAGTCTTAAAGAAGGAAAATTGGGAAGTCTATGCTTCTTTGTAAAGAGCACTACTTCAGTCTTGGCTGGGAAAGAGAATTCAATGCTTGTTGCATTATATCTCTTATTGTTGAGATGTACTTTTTTTTTATGTGAAAGACTAGAGTCACAGGAAACGCTCTTTATACTGTGTCGACAATCTATTTTCTTCATATAGAGTGCAATGTCGAACAGCAGCTCTAGTCGCAGTCCACCTACTCCCAACCACTACTGGCGACTTTTGTCATCGGGGCATCGAGAAATAACTCGCTGGAGTGTTATGCCTCCTGAAACGAGCTGAATCTCATCAACCAACCGATTACATGCGCTTTGGTGAAGCGGGGAAGGGCTAAGGAAGGCTACGACGGAAGGAATCAGGAATGTAAAGAGGGAAGAAGAAAGAAGGAAAGTTATGTAGGAGGGAAAGGGGAAAAGGCGAAGGACCGTGGGTCTGGCCGGGATTCGAACCCGGGACCTCTGGGATAGTAGCCACACGCCTTACTCCCTGGGCTACCGAGGCCCCCACCAGCACAATATCATCAGCATAGGCCACCGTGGTGCACCCAGACTCCTTTAGAGTTATCAATACTTCATTGACTGTCATATTCCAAAGGAGCGGCGATAAGACCCCACCTTGTGGTGTGCCTCTTTTGACCCATCTGACTTCTTCCGAAAGCCCCAGGCTAGACTTTATGACCCTGCACCCTAGCAGCTGATCAATAAAGGACCTGGAGCACCCATCAACATTCATACGCTGGAGTGCCCTCGTGATCGCAGAGGGTTCAACATTGTTGAAAGCACCTTCAATATCTAAGAAAGCAGCTAACGTGAATTCCTTGAATTCAAGGGATCTTTCAATGACCGCTACCAAAGAGTGGAGAGCAGTGTCTACTGATTTACCTTTCGTGTAGGCATGCTGCGAGGGAGAAAGCAGTTTTTTATCAATGCTTTGCTTAACATGGATCTCCACAAGTCTTTCTAGTATCTTGAGGAGAAAGGATGTGAGACATATAGGTCTCAAGTCTTTTGGATTGTGGTAGGAGATTTTACCCGCTTTCGGAATGAAAGCTACCTTCGCTACTCTCCAGGATGTTGGAATGTAGCTTAGGCTAAGGGAGCTACTATAGATGGCTGCGAGCCAATTCAGAATTAGGTCACTGACTTTCTGAATTTCAATGGGATAAATTCCATCTGGTCCCGGTGTTTTATAAGGCATGAAACCTTCTATGGACCACAGGAGTAAATCCCTGTTTATCAATCTGTCGATGGTGCCTAAATTATGTGTGCTAGCTGGGCCCTCAAAACCTGTTTCTGCAGATGCAGCAAGAGATGTTGAGCCAGGAAAGTGAGTATCGAGTAGGAGTTTCAATGACTCCTGACTGCTCGTGGTCCATGTACCGTCTGCTTGTTGCAGCATTTCTTGGCACATTGGGCTTTTCGAGAGAACTTTTCTCATTCCTGCGGCATCCGAAAAACCTATTGTCGCACAAAAGGTTTTCCAGGATTCCCTTTTTGAGTTTCGCAGTTCGTATTTGAACTCCCTGAGACGACTTTTGTAGTTGTCCCAGTCCGAAGCCAAATTAGACCATTTGGCCTTATTGAAGGCCTTTCTGCTTTCAGACCTTAGTGTGAGAAGTCTGCTGTTCCACCAAGGGGGTTTGGTTTTACCCCCATATTTCCTAATGGGACAGGCTGCTTCTAATGCGTTACTGAGATTTGTCACTTGATGTTCGAGATCTGCAGCATTCCAAGGGTGGGTGGGAACATCCTCAGGGAGGGATCTTTCCACTACTTGTCTGTATATGACCCAGTCTGTGTTCCGGACATTCCTGTAACCAGGGGCCTTCTTCACAGTTGAGCACATATTGATATTAAAAAGGATGACTCTGTGGTCAGAAAAGGAGTGTTCACTGGATACTCTCCAGTTTTCCACACGGTTGGCAAGATCTGGGGAAACAAGAGTAATATCCAAGACTTCTTGTCTTACCCTTGTGATGAACGTGGGTTCATTTCCCCTATTGCATAGCAAGAGATTGTGTTGAAGTAATAAATCAAAAAGCAACTCACCTCTTATATTTGTATCAGAGCTGCCCCAAACAGTGTTGTGAGCATTCGCATCACATCCAACGATGAGGCTGGCTCCACGACTAGCCGTTTCTTTTGCGGCAACAAAGAGACTGGAGCTGTCCAAATTTCCCTCATATGGTAGGTAGACAGATGCAATCCACGTAGGCCTACCGCCTTTCCTGTTGTCCAAGCAGGCCAGTACATTATCAGCATTGCTAAATTTAGACAACATAAAAGCGTTAAGGTCATTTTTAACAATTAAACAGGTCCTTGGCTTACCTCCCTCATTTCTGGGATACAGCAACCTGTATTTAGGAGTCCTGATTCCGCATACAAGGCCCCGGACGATCCAAGGCTCTTGTACCAGGACGACATCTATATCGGCCTTAGAAAGGCGTAAGCATAGGCTGGCGGATGCAGCCTTGCTGTGATGGAGATTAATCTGCGCTACTCTCAACATCGTGGTTGGGAGTAGTGGGATCAGTCTCGATCACCGTAATATCAGCCTCGTCTTCTTCCGGTGTGAGAGTAATATCATCATCTCCCACCGAAAGAAATTGGGCAAAGTCACCCAGTTCATCCTCCGTCCTTGACGGCGAAGGAACTGAGAAGTTAGAATCCTCAGAGGATAAGAAGAGAGGGTCGTTTGAACCCAGGGTTGGTAGGTGGGTATCCTCAGACACCTTAGGATCAGCTACTCCTGTTCCTGTGTCATCCGCAATACTAGGTACATTGGGTTCAGCTACTTGCGTACCTGTGACACCCGCAGTGCCAGGCACGTTGGAATCAGAAACATCCGTATCTGTGTCACCCGCAGTGCCTGAGGGCTCACCATCTGGAGCCACAGGTGGAGCAGTTGAATCCGTTCCACTCTGGGGCAAAGAATCTTTTTTGTAAAGCCTCAGGGTGATTGAAGAAAACCCATAGCTTATGACGCCTTCAGATTTCGCCAAAGTCCCAGCGACTCCTCGCTAATTACTAATGTAACCGCTCGGCCGTCGCCTTTAGGGTCCTCCAGTTTCGTAATCCTCCACGAAGACGTCTGTAGCTGTGGGTTACTCAACCGAATAACATCCAGAATAGCCTGAGGCTCGGCTGGTTCTGCTGGGATCCAGGAACGCGCTCTTGGACGATTCGGGATTTCTTCCCTCCTAACAACCTTGAGTTTGGCGCCTGGCCATGCTTCCCCAATTCTGGATATTGCTATTCTATAGAGATCGACAGATCTCTGATCGGCACAAGCGATGAGCTTCACGCGGCCCTGAAACCATCCGCTATCGCGACAGTGAGGAGCAGTGCCAGGATGCTTCTGAAGTATTGGGAGGAAAATCGTCGCGAGCCTGACCTCAAGTTTCCTCCATTTATCAGGCAGAATGGTGCCATCTTGATCGTTTTCGTCGATGACGGCGATAACAATCTGACCTTCCAGCACTTGGCTGTAGGTTTTAGTAGTAGCAGGAAGTATGGAAGTGTTCCTGCTACGTTTAGCCTCAGGGTGATTAGGTTCCTCTAGGGACCTCTGACGCTTTGGTGCTGGGTTACCAGTTTGCGAAGTTTGCTCGCCGGCGACCCGCGTCGCCCACCTTATCGAAGCTTGCTGCTTCTCGGTGAGTCCACCCTCCGCAACTTCCTTGTATCGGGCAAGGATTCTCTGGGCGTTGCGTAGCTCTTGGTAGTACGCCCTTGATGGAGCACCTTTAGAGCCAGGCATTTTAGTTTTTTTATCCTCCTTAGAGGCACCAGGAGACTGCACGAGTGCAGTTGAAGGGCCTGCTTCTGTTGAAGCAGTTGGCTTGGAGGGAAAGGGGAGCTCCGGATTAGAGTCTAAAGCTCCTTTTTCCCTTTTACTTACCTTACTGCCCTTGCAGGCAGTAGGTTTAGTTTTGGGAGCCCCCGAACTGGAAGCGATTGGTTTTTTTGAGTTTTTATTTTCCATAAAAGTCCCACGAGTTGTGCGGAAAAAGGGGTCCATCCTGCCAGAGCCGCTTACCAGGATAAGGCACTTGTACTCTCCGACCTTGCCCGGGCATCGGAGGGAACCGTTCGCGACCAGCACTCTTTAACCACTGGCTGGCCATGCAGCCATCGGCACGGTAAACACCTTAGCTTAGAAGTGGGGAAATAGGAAGAGGGAAGGAGAAGGAGAGAGAGAAAAGGTGAGGGTAAGTGGATGTACCTAGCTTAGTCTGGCCTCTTCGCAATTAGCCTGTTCGGCATGGGTGTCCCTACCGGTGGCTTGCTGGTTACCAGCTAGCCACCGCCGACATAGCCTAACGCTACTACGAGACTCGCAAGCCCCACCACCGCGGCAAGGTGTAGGTACGAGGTGAGGCCTAGGTTTAGAGTTACTCCGAGATTTTTAACACGATCTACACGCTGAATAGGATTGCCATTTAAAATGACTCTGGGAAAAACCAGTCTGGGGTTAACAGAGTGAGCTAAGACTAGATATTGCGAATTTCCTGGATTGAGTGATAGGCGATTAACCGAGGCCCAAAGAAGAACATTTTGTAAGTCCTCGGATAATTTTCGCACTCCTAACACCAATTGGTCCTTAGGAATAAAGAATAGGTGAGGCATGGGTGTCCCTACCGGTGGCTTGCTGGTTACCAGCTTGCCACCGCCGACATAGCCTAACGCTACTACGAGACTCGCAAGCCCCACTACCGCGGCAAGGTGTAGGTGTCGGTTTCCAATTACATAATATGTATTTAATTAATACGACAAAAGTTTTATTATTGAAACCACAAATGTTTATTTAAATGATTACCTATTAAATTACACTTTTAAGTTGTACATGTAGGTTTATTTTCATTAATTCTTATTTTACTATTTTTTACAACCGACTTCGAATTAGCTTTGTATATTTTTAATATTTATATTTGTATTTATATTACGCTTTTATATCGCGATCTTACATCAAACTTTTTTTGGATAAAACTTAACTGTCAAAAATGGAAAAATCTATTTTTATTTTTTTTGCTTAGCCTCAGTCGACTATGTTTTCGTAACAAGTCTCCTTGGCTAAGTGATACCGGAAGTAGTAGGACGATGTCCCTACATAGGTACGAGGTGAGGATCAAAACATGTTCCACCGAAGTAAAAAAAAATTGTATTTCACCATTGTGCGGTCGAGGATTGAACTTGGTTCCCCTGGATAGGATTCCAGCGCCTTACCTCTAGGCTACCGATATATGGACTTTATTAGAAATTTTTTTTTTGTTGCTATATATACTTCCGGTTGAAATTTCCAGACCATTTTCTCAGTTTTAGGTCTTTTGACCAAGAGCTACAATTTGAGATATGACCCAAGTCTGTAGCAGTACTTACAGAGATGAAAGAAGGTCACAGACGGACAGAGCTTTTTTTTTTTTTTGAAAAAGCTAAAAATATGGTCAAAGGAATTCAACAACCCTCTCATAACTAAATACTTGTACGTATAATTGGCTAGGCCTTTGCTTGAATACGCCTCCCAGGTATTGTCTCCTTACTACTCCTCCCACGTTGGTAGAATCGAATCGGTTCAAAGGAAGTTTGTTAGGTTTCCACTCAGCCATAGGATGTAGGATGACCCATTTATTCTTCCGCCTTATGAGAGCAGACTTAAATTACTTAACTTAAGCTCTCTACATAAGCGTCGCGAGGTCGCTGACGTTATATTCGTTCATCGGCCGATGAATGATAAGGTGGACTCAGGTTTCTTAAGAAGCCGCACGTCTTTTAGAGTGAATAACTACAACCTGAGAGGTGATCCTCTCCTGCACATTTATTCCTCTAATAATAATTATGGCATGTTCGAACCGGTTAATCGCATGCTCACAAATATTAACAAATATAGGAGTGTGTTTAGCCTGCTAAGTAGTGAAGCTATCCTTAAAAGGACGCTTCTCAATTTGGCGTGACTTTCTGCCCACTCCCTTTTGGAACGAAGTTCCTTAACGCGGCTTGCGGGTAGAGTGAATTGGGAGAAATCGTCACGTAACAAAGTGCGATATTTTGTGTATGTATGCGTGCGAGTATCGATCCCAGTAGGCAATTTGTGAATTTATTAAATCAGAATGCAGTGTTTTTCTTTAGAAATTGGAATCAATTTGCACCGATAGCTATAGGAAGAAATTATGATGCAAAGTGTCATGCATGACGAACGTGCACACTTTTTGCATTGGTCATTATCGAGGGTAGATGCTTATGCTTTCTTGTCTGTCTGTTTGTCCGGTACAAATCTTGCAATCGATTTTTTGAATACTTCTGGTTACCCGATCACCCTGAAATTTTGCACACAGCTTCAGCTCCGATGACAATGCACTATGGTATACCAATTATAACGTCAGATTCATGGCCGTGGTCTCAAGAGGACGGATTACTGTTTTCTTCAAGGAACAAATTTTGCAATCGATTTTACAAATACTTCCGGGTATCCTATCATGCTGAAATTTTGCACACAGCTTTAGCTCCCATGACAATGCAATATAGTATATACCTTTAGATCCATGGAGGCCGCTCAGGAGGGCGGATTGAAATATTCTTCACAACCCCTTCGACATGGGTATCCAATGAAAGGATATGATAAGTAGAACACCATAAGCAATAGAGTATACTCAAAATATCATTTGGTCCATGGCGGACATCTCCAGTGGGTGAATTACCATTTTCTTCACAACCCCCTCGACATGGGTATCAAATGAAAGAGTATGATAAGTAGAACACCATAAGCAATATAGTATACTCAATTTATCGTTTGGTCCATGGCAGCCTTCTCAAGAGGGCGGATTACCATTTTTTTCACAACCTCTTCGAGATGGGTATCAAATCAAAGAGTACGATAAGTAGAACACCATAAGCAATATGGAATATTCAACATATCGTTTGGTCCATGGCGGTCATCTCAAGAGGGCGGATTACCATTATCTTCCCAACCAACTTGAGATGGGTATCAAATGAAAGGGCATTATAAGTAGAATGCCATAGGCTATGTCTTTATATTCATGGCGGCCATCTCAAGAGGGCGGATTACCATTTTCTGCGCAACACCCAGACATGGGTATCAAAATAAAAGGCTATGAAAAGTAGAACTTCATAAGCAATATAGTATACTCAATCTATCATTTGGTCAATAGTGGCCATCTTAAGAGGGCCGATTACCATTTTCTTCACAACCCCTTTGAGATGGGTATCAAATGAAAGAGTATGATAAGTAGAACACCATAACCAATATAGTATACTCAATATATCATTTGGTCCATGGCGGTTATCTCAAGAGGGCGGATTACCATTTTCTTCACAGTGCCCTCGACATGGGTATCAAATGAAAGAGTATGATAAGTGGAACACCATAAGCAATATAGTATACTCAATTTATCATTTGGGCCATGGCGGCCATCTCAAGAGGGCGGATTACCATCTTCATCACAACCCCTTCGAGATGGGTATCAAATGAAAGAGTATGATAAGTAGAACACCATAAGCAATATAGAATATTCAATATATCGTTTGGTCCATGGCGGTCATCTCAAGAGGGCGGATTACCATTTTCTTCACAACCCCAGGACATGGGTATCAAATGAAAGGGCATTATAAGTAGAATGCAGTAGGCTATGTCTTTATATTCATGGCGGTCATCTCAAGAGGGCGGATTACTATTTTCTTCACAACACCCGAGACATGGGTATCAAATGAAAGGGTATGATAAGTGGGACACCATAAGGAACATAGTGTACTCAATATATCGTTTGGTCCATGGCGGCCATCTCAAGAGGGCGGATTACCATTTTCTTCACAACCTCTTCGAGATGGGTATCAAATGAAAGAGTATGATAAGTAGAACACCATAAGCAATAAAGTATATTCAATATATCGTTTGGTCCATGGCGGTCATCTCAAGAGGGCGGATTACCATTTTCTTCACCACTCCCTCGACATGGGTATCAAATGAAAGTGCATTAAAAGTAGAATGCAGTAGGCTATGTCTTTATATTCATGACGGCCATCTCAAGAGGGCGGATTACTATTTTCTTCACAACACCCGAGACATGGCTATCAAATGAATGGGTGTGATAAGTAGAATACCTTAAGCAATATAGTATACTCAATATATCATTTGGTCCATGGCGGCCATCTCAAGAGGGCGGATTACCATTTTCCTCACAACCCCCTCGGCATGGGTTTCAAATGAAAGGGCATTATAAGTAAAATGCAGTAGGCTATGTCTTTTATCTTCATGGCGGTCATCTCAAGAGGGCGGATTACTATTTTCTTCACAACACTCGAGTCATGGGTATCAAATAAAATGGTATGATAAGTGGGACACCATAAGGAATATAGTGTACTCAATATATCGTTTGGTCCATGGCGGCCATCTCAAGAGGGCGGACTACCATTTTCTTCACAGTTTCCTCGACATGGGTATCAAATGAAAGAGTATGATAAGTGAAACACCATAAGCAATATAGCAAATGCAAATGCTGTTGCTTTCGAATTACTTAAAAGCTTTCAGGAGCATGCTGGTTCGGCTGCAAATGCTTCGGTTTTATTATACTTAGCTGCGAAAAGCCTTTTATTTGCTTACAGCCTTTACAGTTTTTCAAAGCTTTGATGTCCAAGTCTGTTAAATACTTTGCTGAGATTTTCATTCTGTGTAGCATGCGCATTAACTTTTGGAACGAAGTTTCTTAACGCGGCTTGCGGGTAGAGTGAATTGGGAGAAATCGTCACGTAAGAAAATACGATATTTTGTTTATGTATGCGTGCGAGTATCGATCCCAGTAGGCAATTTGTGAATTTTTATTGAAATGAATGGAATACCTTTCAAAATCAAGCGAAAAAACATCGAAAAACAATTTCAGGGTGTAAATAAAATACCAAAAACAAACACTCAACGCCAACAAAAATTCAGGCAGTATCAGAAAAAGATGCAAACGCCGAATTCGAATCTTGCCAGGCAGTATACATATGTATATCTTGTCCATGAAAAAAACAACAATTGGGCCGGCGGTATACCAAAGCTTAATATTCAGCTTTTCGTCACTTTTTCGTGGAGATAAATGTAGCAAAGCGACATGTGTGGATTTCTTCCATATAAAAAAAGTGCAATATGCATGTGGAGCTTTGGTATGCCGGCTTTATATTTCTATTTCTGTTTTACTAATAAAATATAAAAATTACAATATATTTTCTTTTTTAAGGAAAATCCTTGATGCTGAACGCTCTAAAAGATATAGAGATAAACTAAAATCAAAAAAGCAAAGTGCTGAACTTGACTCTTTATTATCGTCGAAAGAACATTCATTAACGACAGTATTAATCGAAAATAATGAAGCTCAGCAAGTAATAGGTGCAAGTTTTCAATCATTTCGAGCTCCATACGAGGAACATGATGAATGTTCAATGCCAAACGCCTTGTTGCGTCATGAAACAAATATTATTGGCGACGGTAACTGCCTATTTTCATCTCTCATAAGAATTTTAAATCTTGAAATATCTGCATCAGTTCTCCGACAGCAACTTCATGATTCACCTTCTTGAATGCATGTCAAAATCCAACTAGTGCAAGAGAAATACTTAGTAGTGCGTTTGAATATGGAGATTTAGATTTTTTATTCATATTTTCAAGAACATACAATCAAAACATATGCGTTCACTTTCATTATTTTAATAATAATACAAAAAGAGAAGTTGTTCGGTTCTGTTATTTTAAAGTAAATTATTCTATAAGTTTTTTGCATCTTCATCTCCGTGATACACATTTTACACCGTACATTATAGTTCCCGACAACAGCGTTAACTTTCAACAAAATGAAGGTTGTCTTCCAATTCATTTTGAAAATGATGTGGAAATTGAAAGACCAAATGTTACGAATTTAACTTACACGGATTATTATAAACATAGTCATGCTCATCTAGAATTCTCTCATCAATTTCAAAATAATACATTTGGTCATACTTGTGCAGTTTGCGACAGGCTATGGTGGAAAACCGACTTAAAAAAAGTTTCTAATGTAGACAAACACCTGCTACAAACAATAATACCGAATTATGAATCCAGTTCGAGCATTCACGTTTGTTCTACGTGTAAAGTATCTTTAGTTAAAAATAAAATTCCAATATTGTCGACTTATAATGGTTTCAAATATCCAACGATTCCATCTTACTAACCAACGTTAAATCTCATCGAGCAACGATTCATTTCACCAAGAATTCCTTTTATGCAAATAAGGAGACTAAGGCATGTTCATGGTCAGTATGGAATTTATGGTCAAATTATCAATGTTCCAGTGGGAGTTAATACCACGGTTAAAAAATTGCCTAGAAATATTGAAGATGATCATTGCTTTTATGTGCACTTAAAAAAAAATTAATACATAAAACTAGTTATGTTCATGGCCTCATTAACAAGAACAATATTAAAGAATGGTTGAAATACTTAGTACTGACGCCACTTTATATTCACCACAAAATATAAATTGATGATGCTTTTTTAAATCGTCATCAAGTAGCTCCGCAGTTGATAATTGATGATGTTAGTGAACATGTGCCTATTGAAGATAACCTAACTGCTCAACAACAAACTCTTTTGTGGAATGAAGATAAGATTTTGCATATAGCACCTGGAGAACAGAGCTCTCCTCTCAGTATTTTATTCGATGAATATGCCGAAGAGCTTTCATTTCCAACAATATGTGGTGGTCAGTTTAGAAATTATAGAGAAGAAATTGTTGTTACTCCATTTATGCAAGGTACCAGTGAATTGCGACGTACTGATCGACGCGGTGCTGAACCACAACATCTTTTATATTTGGCTGCAAAAATTATGAGAGTAAGGGTTAGTCAAAGCGTTACGATTGCTTTCAAACATTTTGGTTACAACACTACAATAACTAAAGAGCAGATACAGTCTGAAAATTATATTAATCAATGCTTAGAAACTAATCTTGCTTTTCTTCGGTGTATCCCAAATTCCGCTTGGTATTGGGCTGATCGTAAAAAAGATCTTTTTGCAATGATTCGGCAGCTAGGAGCACCAACTGCTTTTATGACGCTCAGCGCAAATGAAACTGGTTGGATAAATTTAATAAAATTATTGTATAAATTAAAAAATACTGAGATGGATGTATCTGATGAGTTTATATCAAACATGAATTATTATTATTATTATTATTATTATTATTTATTATTATTTAACGGGAATGCTCCCTTATACATATTATACAAAATTATACAGATTTAGCATTCATAGGCTTAACATATAACATACAAAAATACAATAGTTATAAAATGAAATAGTGAAAAAGATAAAGAGTTTTTAGTAGCGCGAATGTAAAAATTGAATAAACTTTGGATAGGAGATATCAAAAAAATCAACATAATTACATATATAATTTCCGTAAGTACAAATTCTGTTGAGCATGCTATTTTCTGCTAGCGATGTGCGACAATTTGGGATTGCAAAGAGTCTGTTTTGACGAAAGGCCCTCGCCGGTACGTGAAAACCAATATTAGCGGTAATATATGGGCAGTCAATTAAATGAGTTAAGACTTTAAATAAAAAAAGACAATCAGCAATAATTCTTCTATTCTCGAGCGATCTAATTTCGAATTGTTGTTTAATGAGGGAATAATCGTGATCATAAAAATTAAGAGGTTGTCCGTTCAAATAAGCTAGTCTTCTCATAAATTTTGACTGCACAGATTCCAGCAATTTCACGTCTGTTGCCGTATAAGGAGACCACACTGGTGACGCGTATTCAAGAATTGGTCTGACTAGCGAGTTAAACAGTATTATGTAGGTTGCCGGTTGTTTAAAAACATTTGAATTTCTATTTATAAAACCTAAAACTCGCAACGCCTTGTTAGTTGTTTTGATTATATGCTCATGAAATTTACCATTGAAAGTAAAAGTAACCCCTAAGTCAGTGATTTCTTTTTGAGCATCTAGAACGGTGTTTTCAATTACATAATCACAGGTGATTGGTTCTTTCTTCGTGGTGTAACGGACTACTTTACATTTCGAAGCATTTACAGACATACGGTTTTCGTGACACCACGTGATGAAAGAGTTCAGATCATCTTGTACCAATAGACCATCATCGACCGAGTTCACCGGGAAAAAAAGTTTTGCATCATCGGCATATAGTAAGATTTGACAGTGTCTCAACACGAGAGAGACAGTGTCCACAAAGCCAAACTGGTTAGTGAAGATTCAGTTACTTGTGCTATTTACTTTAATAAACTAGTTAATTGTTTGTTGAAAATTTTGCAATATAAGAAAAAAAGCCCGTTTGGAAAATATAGAGTGATTCATTACTTTAAGAGAATAGAATTTCAACATCGTGGGAGCCCCCATGCTCATATTCTTTTATGGCTGGATAATGCACCAAAAAATTTATTGAATAACGAGAAAGACGCCATTCAAATGATCGACGAGCTAGTTTCCGTATCTGAGACAGAAGCATCTGGAAATATTAAACTGCAAACTCACAAGCACACTTTCACCTGCTATAAAAAAATGGATCCCAATAAAAAGGATAACTGTCGATTTGGTGCGCCTTTCATGCCATCTCGGTACACAATAACATTGTTACCTATGAAAGATACTGATTCTGAACAAAATTTTAAAGAATATAAAAAACATTATAAATTAATTAGAACAAACTTGGAAAATTTTGAGTATTCAGATTTTCACCATTTTTATACGCACAATTATATTACTTCAGATAAACATTATTATAATATTATTCGTGCTGGAATCAATCGGCCAAAATTATTATATCGCAGAAAACCTTCAGAAAAATGGCATAATTCCTTTAATCCATTTGTATTGCATCATTTGAAGTCAAATATGGATTTTCAAATCATTCAAGATGAGTATGCTTGTGCTGCTTACGTAGTTGAATACGTTAACAAACACAATAGAGGAATTAGCAATTTACAACGCCAAATTATTCAGATAATGGACGAAAACCCAGAATTTGATATTGTTGATATTACAAAAAAAAATGAGTATTGATGTGCTTCATTCTGTAGAAATGTCAGCGCAAGAAGCGGCATGGTTTTTGTTACGTGAGCCTATGGCCAAATCATCAACAGCTACCGTTTATATACCAACCATATATCCCTCAGAACGCCAAAGAATAAGGAAAAGTTTAAAAGAATTAAATAAACTGGATGATGAATGTACAGACATATGGAAAGAAAATTGGTTTGACAAATACGAAAAAAGACCAGAAGAATTAAACAATGTTACGCTAGCACAGTTCGTTGCTAAATATTTTATCAATAAAAAAGGAGTATATACTGAAAGAGACACTCCAAAAATTATAAGATACCGTAATTACGATATGACTGATAACTTTAATGATTATAGACGAGAGATGGTTTTATTAATATTCCTTTTAGAAGTGAAGCAAATGATATTCTAGCTGATAATAAATTCATAGAAATATATGAAAATAACAAAGATTTAATTATAGAACGAAGAAAAGAATTCGAATTAAACTTTGACATACAAAAAACGATTGAAATTTGCAGACAATTATGTAGAGATAATTATGAAAACGAAGATGAAGAATTACAAACAAACGCCAATGTTATTTTTAAAAATGATCCTTATGAGATGTTAGAGCGTGACCCACATTCCGTTATTAATGCTGATATACAAAGTGCCAGTCTCAGCAAACTTGGTGCTATTGCAAAAAAAAGAGAATTTGATGGACAGGCATCAATTCTACGAGTTGATGAGAATGGCTAACGAAAAACAAAAAGAATTATTGATGCATATTATTTATCATTTACAAGATCCAGATCAAGGTCCTTTTCAAATTTTTTTCACTGGTCCAGCAGGAGCTGGTAAAACTTTCGTCATTAAGCTCATAATGGAAATTTATAATAGATTTACTGATATAGACGGTTATTGTAATGCTTATATAACTTGCGCTACCACAGGAAAAGCTGCTGTGGCAGTTAATGGTACAACAATTCATACTGCCCTTAGAATTTCAATTTCAAAACTATTACCTCTGTCATCTGAAATCTTACATTTGTATAAATCTCTTTTTAGATATGTAAAAGTAATAATCATCGATGAAATAAGTATGATCAGTGCAGAGCTTTTAATGAAAATTGACTGGCGGTTAAAACAAATAACTAATAATCATAAGGATGAATTTGGTGGTATAGATATTATTTTTATTGGAGATTTAGGGCAGTTGCCACCGGTACGAGCAACACCAATATATAGGCCTATTAGAACACACATGGTGGGACCTCATCTTTGGCGGAAACTTAAATTTTATCAACTCAACAAAGTCATGAGACAGGATAATGTTGCATTTTCTAATGTACTAACTAAAATAGGCAATGGTGAACCATTAGAACAACAAGAAATTGAGTTGATAGAATCAAGATTTTTCACAAAATCCGATACTCAAAAATTGTGCCCTAATGGGATTCGCCTATTTTTCAGAAATGAACATGTAAACGCCTACAATAATCACCTTCTAAAACAATTTGAAGACAAAGTTATCTCTACAGCAACTGATTCAATTACAAAATCTAAAAACTGTGAACAAGATGCTAATTTTAGAGTAAAGCTACATAAAAAGTCAATCATCGATACTGGTGGTTTACCATATCAAATTACTTTTGTTAAAGGCATGTTTTATCTAATAACAACAAATATTGATGTATCAGATGGCTTATGTAATGGTTCAGCTGGAAAATTAGTGCATTTAGATGTTGATACAAACAACATTGTAGTTAGAGTTTGGTTGGAATTTTGCGATTCAAGAAATATTGGTCGTAAGAAAAGGAAAAAAGCTGCTCTATTGGCTGTACAAAATGGAGTTAGTAATCTTGCTGTACCTATTGAACTACGATCTGCGAACATTCCGTTGACATCAGATAAGAAAATTATTGCTACTCGAAGGCATTTTCCTTTAATTGCCGCTTGCGCTATGACCATACATAAATCGCAGGGTGGAACTTTCAGTGAAATTGTTTACGAGTACAGCAAAGATCATTCCCAAGAACTTGTATACGTTGCGTTATCTCGTGCAACAAATATAGAAAATTTGTATATTGTAACACCTCAAGATGATCCAACGAAATTTAAGTTTTATCATAATCGAAAGCAAGCTAGATCAACAGAGAAATTGCTGCAAGAATTTCAAAGATTATCTTTAAACACATTGCAGACCAGAACGCAAATGGTTTTGGATATGATTTGTAACAAAATAGGTCTTTCAGTATTAACTTTTAATTGCCAAAGTTTAAAAAATCATATTTTAGATTTCATTGATCCAGTTATTGAAAATTGTAATATTCTATTACTTACTGAAACATGGATGAGAAATGAAGAAGAAATTATCCTTCCTAATTTTAATTGCATTTCTCATTATAAACGAGACAATATTCATGCAGGTGGTGTCGCAATATACCAAAACTATAAAGATAGTGTCAACATTTGCCAACCAAATATGGAAACTATTTTGTCAAACATGAGTGCATTGAGTACTAGACATTCATCAGTTGGAGACATTTGTTCAGTGATTTGTAAAATAAGAAACGATCATGAAGTAGTTATTGCAGCTGTTTATATATCACCAAATCAAAAGATTGAGGATATTACATTATTTATTCATCGATCCCTGTTAGAATATACTGAGAGAGAATCTAAATTACTATGTCATAACTTACTTACTTTAACGGCTCTACAACCGGGATCCGGTCCTGGCCTCGCGCAACTGTTCTCTCCACCGGTCCCGATTCTGAGCCGATGTCATCCAGTTTGGCATCCCTAAACTCTGAGCGTCCTGGTCCACGCCATCCTTCCAGCGAAGGTTGGGCCTCCCTCGCTGTCGCACCCCATAGGTCTTACCGCAGAGAACTTTCCGAGCAGGCTCATCTTCACTCATACGAGCTAGATGCCCTGCCCACCGGAGCCTACCGAGCTTTATTTTCTTCACAACATCTATGTCGCGATAGCGCTCGTAGATCTCGTCATTGTAGAGTCTCCGGAATCGTCCTTCCTCACATACGGGGCCAACAATCCTCCGAAGTATTTTCCTCTCAAACACGCCCAAGAGGTTTGAGTGCTTTTTGCTAAGCACCCACGTTTCGGATGCATATGTGAGAACGGGTAAGACCATCGTCTTATATAGTAAAAGTTTAGACGTTATGGTTAGATATTTGGATTTGAAGAGCCTTGACAGACTATAGTAGGCTTTGCTGGCTTTTAGCAGTCGTGCGCGTATTTCTGGTTCCATGCTATTGTCGGCTGCTACTATTGACCCAAGGTAGGTAAATGATTTTACCACGTCAAACTCGTGTTCCGCTACCTTGATTGTGGGACCAATGTTAGGTGTTCTTCCAGACGAGGCCACCATGTACTTTGTTTTGCTTTCGTTAATGTGCAGTCCCAGATTTCCTGCCGCTTGCTCAATCTGAGTGAAAGCTTCTTGTACAGCTGTTGTTGTTCTTCCAATGATGTCAATGTCGTCTGCGTAAGCCAGTAATTGGGTGGACTTGTGGAGGATTGTACCCCTTGATGTCACGCCCGAATCTCGGATCACTTTCTCCAACGCCAGGTTGAAAAGGAGGCAGGCCAGACCGTCCCCTTGTCGGAGTCCATTATAGATGTTGATTGGTCTGGACAGTGTTCCGGATACCTTTACTTGGCTTGACACATTGATCATGGTCAACCTACATAGTCTTGTCAGTTTGTTGGGGATGCCGAATTCTCTCATGGCTTTGTAGAGGGATTAGATTTGATAGTAAGCTGGATTTTTCCACTCACATCAACTATATCTCTTCTAGAGGTAGTTTAGTCCTGGGTTTTATAAAAAGGTGGTCCAAAGAATTTAACAACCCCTTGATTACTAAACACCTTTATATTTCTCTTGTCAGACCATTACTCGAATATGCGTCCCAGGTTTGGTCTCCTCACTACTCTGTGCATGTTAGAACTATTGAATCGGTCCAACGAAGGTTCGTTCGATTCGCACTGAATCATCTTCCTTGGGAAAACCCATTAGTTCTTCCATCTTATGAATCTCGGCTTAAGTTACTTAACTTAAGCTCTCTTCACAAGCGCCGTGAGGTGGCCGATGTTGTTTTTGTTCATCAGCTCCTTAATGGAAAGGTTGACTCAGGTTTTCTAGGTCGCCGTGCATCGTTTAGAGTGAATCGTTATAATCTAAGAGGACCACCTCTCTTACAAATCAACTCTTCTAATACGAATTACGGCAGATTCGAACCTGTCAATCGCATGTTCATTAACGTGAACAACAATATTAATGTGTTTAACGTGAGTATTGGTAAAGATGTCCTTAAAAGGAGTCTTTTTAATCTCACGTGATTGCTTACATTTTATGTTGTTTGGTGGGTTACATGTTGGATGCCCTTACTTTTTATTTTAATTTATGTTCAATCTCTTTTTAGAGATAGGATTTGTGTTCTATTTACATGTTACTAATATTTTATGTTTGCATGTCTCAGCTGAGCCACGGCAGTGGTAAATATTTCTCAGCCCTGCTGGGAAGTGTGCCTTCTGTGTTAGAAGGGAAACTCTATATATGTATATATATATGTGTATATATATATGTATGTATGTGTATGCATATGTAGATTTTCATGCTTAGCTGAAAAGTGCGCCTTCTGTGCTAGAAGGGTTAACTCTTGCTGATTTGATTTAGTTCTACCCTGGCTATGCTATCATAGGCGGCTTTAAAGTCTATGAAGAGGTGTTGAATTGAGTTTTGAAACTCTAGACATTTTTCCATAGCCTGCCTCAAGGTGAAAATCTGATCAGTCGTTGATTTGCCTGGGCTGAAGCCATACTGGTAATGGCCTATGATGCTTCTGGCGTATGGGGCCATCCTGTTTTATAGGATAGCGGAGAATATCTTATACACGGTACTCAACAACGTTATACCGCGATAATTAGTCATAAACTTCCACTAATATTAGCTGGAGACTTTAATATTAACTTCAATGAAAAAGACAAATTTAATATCTTCACATCCTTTTTATCTGACACATTTAATTTGAGTATGAATAATGATCCAGCACAGTACACAACGAAATACTGTACTACAGTTGATGCCGTTTTTTCAAGATTCTTTGACAAAATTGATTCTGAAGTATATGCATCTTATTATAGTTATCATAAGCCAATAATTTCTATGTTACAATTTGGCGATAAAATTTGAAATTTTTTTTTTGGAAAGTTTTGGAATGTTAATATTATATTATAATAAATATTTTCCTAAAATATTAATTTAAATTTTTGATTTGATTCGATCCTTTACATTATTTGCTTGAAAAATGGTATAAAGTAAAAATAAATAAAATATTCGTTCCTGACGGGGGTCCCATGACCGCACCTGTTTTTTTTATTTTTGCATGCTTCTCTGTTTGATATTTTGTGATCTTATATGTTATCTAATATTTTATGTTTGCATGTCTCAGCTGAGCCACGACTGCAGTGCTAAATGTTTCTCAGCCCTGCTAAGAAGTGCACCTTCTGAGCTAGAAGGGTAACTCTATTAGCCAGCACTTTCAATGATGGTGAATGGATGGATGGTTGACGTCCTAGAAGATATACGAAAACTTCGTATAACAAACTGGAAATAGCCAGCAAGGCGTAGAGACGACCAGAAGACGAGATTTCAGCAGGCCCTGATAGAAAAATTGTCTTGATTTCAGCAATGCCATAGTCTTCTTGAAATTCTTGAGTCAAGCAATTGTATTTCTTCGCTCAATACTTATATTTTACGAGCAAGATATGCTTTTCTCGAAATAAGATTTTTTAAATTTTTTCTCAAGAAATTAAATATTTTTTATTCAAAACAAAATTTCAAGAAACGATGAAGTTTTAATTCGGGAATATTTATTGAAGCAATTCACTATTTTATTACCTTGAGTTGCTTAAATTAAAAAAAAAAGAGTATCTTAAACCAAGAAATTTTTATTCTTACTTCTAGTCAACTTTTGTCTTCATCAAAACAATAAAACCAAGACTATGATCATTACTTATCCGAAGACAATTTTGTTTTCGTTATATCCGAAACATTGTTTGCTTGGTTCAAGAAAAAGTCTCTTAAGCTAAGAATTTTTTTATCAGTGTGAGTCGAATAGAATTTTAATGCAACGACCTGCTTCATAAAGTCCAAATTTTTCTAGTGCAAATTTTCTACACTACTAGAAAGATAGTACAAAATTACAGAAACCAAAATTATTGCATTGATTATTGCAAAATAATATAAATCTTTATTTTATTTGAAAAAAAGAAAGCTTTAATAAACGTATATTTAAAAAATTACATTCTATATAAAATATGAAATTTTTGCACATTTCAAAGTGCATAATTATTAAATTACCAAAAGTACCAATTTTATTAGAAATTTCTACAATATTAAAAAGGATTTTAACAATGCGAAGTTGATAAATTTGTGGCAAATGTTATCTTTAGTTAGTAAAAACTACAGTAAAACCTTATCGTTCACTAGGAACGAAATCCATTAATCACTTCTTGAATAAACTTGCATATATCCGAAATAGAAATTGCGTTCCCCAACATTAACAAAGGAACTTGTGATGACGAATCTTGTGGGTTGTTGAGTTCCATGGTTTAGTAATTAATGGTCTGAGTCCAAAAATCTGGATTTAGTGTCATTGACAAGGGATTTTTTCTTGCTTGTTGTGTTTGGTCCTTCACAAGTATGTATTTTGTGGATTCTATGCAGTAATTGGTGACTAGCCAAATGTACTCTGGCGAGCCAGATAGAGTCACGATAAATGGAAGCGTTAAGTGTTTTAGTTCGGATAAAACTGAAATCTTTATGGCAGAAACCAATTAGATCTTTTCAGATGATTGTGATAAAGAACATTTTGTTGTGTATGTAATATTTTTTGTTAGGAAAATATTTTTATAGAAAAGATTGTGAATTAAACTTTTTTTAAATTTCTTTTTTGTAGGTCTTCTAGTCTGTATTAATAGTTGATCAATATTTCATTTTAAAAAGTCAATACGGGTCTGCTTTTAGGTCTTCATCTATTTTAGAAATCAGAAATTGGATAGTCGATACAATATCGACATGATAGTAAAATCCTGCTTTTCATTGAGGTTAGCAGGCTGTCATCAATATAAATGTAAATATTTATAGGATATATCCCTATTTTATCTAAATTTGGACACTTTTTTCAAACTAATAAGATAAATAATAATAAACCAATAACATAAACAGAGTTAAAAGTTTATTTATTACCACATACACGGAACCGGCCTCCCTAAGAAATGAAATTACAAATACAAAATCAAGATAGAATAAAGGTTGGTAAAATTAGGCGCAGTCGAACTAGAACAGAAAAGTTTAATGTTTTGACCCAGGGCCAGATTAACAGTCTGTGAGGCCCTAAGCAGTGAATGATATGGGGCCCCATATTTTTTTATTACTTAGTTTTTTTGTTAATAATTTTTGTTTGTTTATAAATGTAATAAATGAGACAGACATTTTTCTTTTATGATGTATATTTATTAAAAAAGCAATAATTAAACTAAATTTATTTTTACATTTATACAAAACTAAATAAAAACTATCACTTAAAAGTTAAACTTTCTTTTTCCTGCACTTTTGACGAGCAAACTCTTTGATTAAATCGTCAAAATTCGTGCGATGCGTAATATCTGCTTCAATTGACAGAAGAGCCAACGAACTTAGTCTATCTTGTCGCATCGTCGTCCTCAAAGGATTTTTTATCTCCCGAACAGCTTGTTACCATTAATGATAAAAATATTTTCAAGCAGATTTCCAAGTTAAAAAAGACTGATTGAAGTTGGTCATTCACAATGATTTTATAAAAATCAGTGAAATTTGTAGTAATATTTTTATCTTTTTTGGGAATTACTTATAAAAATATTATTTGTCAGCTCCTCCGCGTGATGATTATGCTCGTTCACTCTTGAACGCTCAGCAATAAATAAATCAAAGTAAAAAAATTAAAATAAAAAAAAAATTGATTTGTTGGGCTGTTGAACCGGACGTCTGCGCCCGTTAACAAATAAAAGTAAGTAAAATGCGTATTTTAAAATATTTTTAGGCTAGCATTCACCTGGATAATAAATATCGTAGATATTTCGTATTTATTGAGCATGATTTTGGGTGCACGGATCAAGTTAATTCAGCTGGTATTAACTGGTAATATTTATATGTACGCATTTTACTTACCTTGCTTTTATTTATTAACTTCGCGCAACCGGCATCCGAATATAAACAAACACCACCTAATCACAATCATGGGACTGCTGAAGGGGAAGTCTGACTATTCAAAGTCTCCAAAATCGAGGGAAAGCTTTACGCGAAAGCCCTTTTTGTAATCTGGGGAAGCGTTGTTAGATCTAACAAAAATCTAACATCTAGAATCGCGGGGATAATTTGCGTTGATACATTACCTTCAGAAGCAGAGCTAAACACAGCTTCTTCGGCACCCAACAACAGGAATTGGGTAGTCGAAGATAGAGAAATTTTTTGAATTTTGCTCTTTGTTTTCTTGATTTCGTTTTCTGGTAATCTGTTCCGGCTTCGAGTAATATTAAATTTGCTCTTAACATTTTGCTTCGAAATTTTGTTTTTGACTCTTATCAAAATATGAATTTTCGTTGGATAAGGGAGGTTTCTCTTTATCTTTTGTTTATTCTATTGGGGTGGCAGGCGGTGTGTGTTGAATAAAGCTGATAACTTTGTAGCTTCCATTATGTTTTTTAAGATTCTCTTTAAAGATGATTTAAAGGGATAGACAATATTTTTATGAATTGTATTTTTGAGTACGGGTTACCTGAAGTTTTTTTTTTTTTTTTTTTTCAAGGAGAATGTAATAATTGTAGGCGGTGGGGGTATAGGGGGTGTTTGAGAGGTGTGCAGGGTTTTATTATTACTATCTTTTTTAAAGTAGAAATTTAAAAAAAAAACTTTTTTTAGACTGGAAACAATTCCTTATGCTTTCCTTATCTGACACCACTATATGTTGTTTTTCAGGTTTTTTAGTTATGCCTTCGATACTTTTACTTTTACCGTTCGCCTTCAGCATTGCTTCCCTTATCCTGAACCTTACGAACCGCCACTGAATTGTAAATTCGCACAAATTCGCACTTTAATTTACTTCTTGTTTTTTCTTTAGACTATGACAAATTAAAAAAAAAAAAAATTTTTAGAAAACGAGCGAGGACGACTAATAAACTCTAAGTTATTTGAAAAAATAGTTTTTCTCCTCTGCGTTTTGCAAAGAAGATGATTTATTTAAATTCATATCAATAATTCTTCAATGAATATTTCACGATTATACGCATTCGATTTAATTCCACTTACCCTCACGAACAGAATCTATTTTTAAACTTCTCATAAGCACTAATTGGCACTATTTAACAAATAATTATTTTCAATGCACAATATGAGTTAGAAACTTCGATAGCTCGTGTAACGGCCACTTTCAGATTTTCTGTGACCCTCGGGGCCCCTACTTAAAATTCCGCAAAGAGAAAGTCTCGAAATAGAATCTTCAGCGCCAGCGTTTTGGCAACTGCGCGACAAAAAGGTGTCGGTGAATAATGTAGGTAAAGCATTTCAGGTAGTAAAAGTCATTAGCCCAACTTCTTTCAACTGGCGAACAGACTCATTTTATGGAAATTATGATGTTGTTTTGATTCCAAACTGTTGTAAACTAAGATCAAATAATACGCCTGATCTTGGGGGGCCCTCATATTAAAGTCATTTTCCCAACTTCTTCTAACTGGCAACGAAAGACTCATTTCAGGGAAATTAAGATTTTGTTTTGTTTAAAAATTTCTTTTTAAAAATTAGAAAAAATTATACGCCTGGTCTTGGGGGCCCCAATTTTTCGGGGGCCCTAAGCAGCTGCTTAGTTTGCTTATAGGTTAATCCGGCCCTGTTTTGACCATTCACTGGTCATCTAACTATAAAATACGAGAGGTGCTTTATAAGTCTGTATAATTATAACATCTTTGAAAAGTTCATTCAACAATATTCCAACTCTATGAAAAGGCTATAAAGTATTATTTCCTAAACTACTGCAAATATTCATTCATTGCAAACCTGATCTCCTCAGTAACCACAATGTTTTTCAATCATCAATTATTTTTATCTGGAATTCAATAAAATCATATGGGACTACATTTCAATAGCTCTGAAGCAATATGTTGTACACCTCAGCTGCTTTTGCTGATGAAATTTTATAAGAATATTCTGGTGCATTGAACCACAACTTTTTCACACTATACCTTGTAAATTTGTAGGGACATCGCCCTACTACTTCCGGTCGTACTTAGTCAAGAAGGCTTGTTACAAAAAACGCAGTCGACCGAGGCTAAGTAAGAAAAAATAAATTAAAACTTTTGACGTTCAAATAAAAATCTAAGCTGTTGTCAACGAGTTATAAATATAAAAAGATATATCGAGTTCTTAAAATTTTGTCTTAATTATTGAAATAACCAACGTGTCAATAAATAAGTATAAAATAAAAATAAATGTTAAATTATCCAAACTAAATGGAAAGTGTAAAGCGTGTATCCCAGACAATCTATCCATTAAGGATAGTGCAAACAATGACTATATGATCGACAACATATCCAAGATTATGCGATTTGAATTGAACTCTATTAGCTCGTGTATGAAAAAGATAAAAATTAATACAGACAATGATCCATGTATTAAGCACGAGCAATCACAGCTAATATCCAAAATCTGCGACTCTTTTGACAAGCTCTCTGTATTGGACGACACAATGACCCAGCTTAAAGCGGACTTAAAATTGCAGTTCTCCCATCTTGGAACGGAGCTGTCTAATTTAAAGGATTTAATGAAAGTCATTCGTGAAATCAAACCCTCTCCCCCCAATAACATCGTGATAGATGCTGAACCAAATGTTCGGACAATTTCACTCTCCGAGGAACTGGATGATCACCGCTTAAATTGGAAGGATAATTTCACCATCGGCTCTCCCAATTTAAACACTCTCCACCAGCAAACACTGTCGATTTCCGCTGGCCCATCTCAGAACTTGCCATCTGTTCACCTTCCGGAAACAGTGAATAAATTTGGAACTACGTGGTCTCTTGAAGAGTGGGAAAGGAGACTAGAAAAAATCGACTCTAAAAACAGGTTCCTTGCAACAGCAAAAAACACCAAGCAACAATTAAAAACACCTCGAAGGGTCAATAAAAAAAACACCATCAATATCTCTCAATTAGAAGAGGCCACCTCAACTTATTTCCTCAAGGGCGTGCCAGCGAAAACAGATTCTTCCTGGGTGAGCAGCGTATTTCAAACAGATTTCTGCGTGAAACTTCTGAGCTGCAAAGAATTATGCAAAAATAGGAAATTCAAGAGTCTCAAAGTAGTCTTCCCTACAAAATACGAGTGGTTGTTCTTCCATTCAACTGACACCTTTAGATGGAGAAACCTAACACTCAGCCGATGGATAAATAAATCTAAGATAAATAAATCTAAGATAGCAATAGATAACAATAAATCTAAGATTAATAGAGTAATAGGTGTACCGAATAAAACCAATCCAATCCCAGTTTTAAGCCACAATAGATCAGATTCACTACCCCAGCATGTAAGTTCCTCTAAAATTAATCGTGTTCCTACTAAAACTATTAATATGCCTAACACTTTTCCGACTTCTTCTAATCCGAATACTACTAACTCTAATACTACAAACCCACTAACAATCAATACAGTACGCCATACTACTCACAATCCTTACCCTAACTTCGCTCGTAGTCACGTCATCGTCGGCGGTCGTTCCTTCGCTGACAATAATTCGATTCCGACACAACTTCCTTCAGTTACGAATGACACACGGGAATTGGTGGATATTTCTGTAAGCCGCAGCAACAACATTCCTATCACAAAACCTGCTTTCTTGAACCCATTACAACCACCGATTGTAAAAAACACCTTGATCTCGGCGGATTCGAGTGATCGGCGGTATTTGCTATCGCGGTTACGAGAAAGGAAGGTTTATGACAATGTTAGGCTTTTCCTCGCCTACATGCATAATAAGCCTGATTCTACCTGTATTCATGGTAAAACAAGGACCAGCCTTACCATCGCTATCCAACAGGAAGGTTTTCCCACGGATCATGCTGCCTTGCTCGAACTGTACATTAGGTACCACGAGCATTTCGGCGTTAACTCCCAACAAGTCGATAAGGATCTCTCCGCTTATGCTGCTCATGTAAGATCGCTACATGTTTCACAGCTCTAAAAAAGCCGCGATGAGGCGAATAGATATTACCGCCCATAACTAGTTACTTCCCCAATTGCCCATCCCTCCTCGTCGCTTCTCCGTAAACCTATCCTACCCGAGGTAAGAATCTTTTACCACAACTGTAGTGGTATTAGAACCAAAATTAATAATCTTTTTATTGACTCCAAATCATGTCGTTATAATGTACTTGTACTCACCGAAACCTGGTTAAATGATTCATTCCTAAATGAAGAAATTTTGGACAGCAGCTGGACAATCTACAGTTGCGATAGAGACTATAGTTCCACTGGTCTCACAAGAGGGGGTGGAGTCCTTATAGCTGTCAAAAACTCTTTAGATAGTGAATTGATTACGACTGCTCGTTCAAAATCCTTTGAACACGTCTTCATACGTATCAAATCTGCCCTGAAGCATACATTCATCGGCACGATCTATATCCCCCCTAATTCCGACGAATCTAATTATGATGATTTACTACGTATAGTGGAGGTAGTTAACGAGACTCTCCGCGATAACGACATCATATTTATACTAGGCGATTTTAACCGGCCAAACATTTCTTTCATCCCTGACGAGGAAGATAATAAATTACTTCCAATTAATGTCATTAATGCCGTCGATATAAAGCTTATCGACACTTTTTACGGTAATGATCTTTGCCAAATTATTGGACAACCAAATTCTTATGGTAAATGGCTAGACCTTATCTTCACCAATTTATACGAGGAGGTGAATATTCTACCCGTCTCCGACGAGGATAACCTTTTCACTAACTCTATACACCACTCCGCATGGTCACTCGAGCTAAATTACTCAGTCCCCAATCATCGTACATCATATAACAATACAATTGTTTATGATTTCAAGAATGCGGACTTGGACAGTATTGGCTTTGATTTATCCCTAGTCGACTGGGAACATAGGCTATCTAGTAATGATCTTGACGAGATAGAATCATGTTTCTACGATATCATCTTCAACACCATCGACAAATATGTACCCAAAATTAAAAAACGGGATAAAGTATCGGAACCATGGCTGGATAGAGAGACTTGGTCCTCTCCTTTTCAATATTTTCATCTCCGATCTGTCGGAAAAACTAATAAATATTCCTCACCTCTTCTACGCAGATGATCTTAAAATCTATAGCGTCATTAAGACCCAAAGTGATGTTTCCTTCATGCAGGCGAAACTGAATGCCTTACAAGACTGGTGCACTACGAACAAATTGCAACTTAACACCAGCAAATGCCATGCAATTACCTTCTCCCGTGGAAAAAACGCACAGAAGCAGGACTATTATCTGAATGGCATAATGTTGAATGAGGTCGATCATATCGTAGATCTAGGCGTGGTTCTAGACAAAAAACTCAATTTCAACCTGCACTACGATAATATCACTGCCAGAGCCAACAAACTTCTTGGTTTCATAAAGAGAAGAGCCAAAGAGTTCGATAATGTATTTGTCACAAAAACACTCTTCTGCTCTCTAGTCCGCCCTATCCTGGAATACGCGTGTCCTATCTGGGATCCCATATTCCAAGTAAGCAGCAGGCGGATCGAATCCGTTCAAAAGAGATTTCTCTTCTTCGCCCTGAGACATCTACACACCCCACATTACTACCAAACCCTACCGCACTACTTGGACAGGCTCAAAGTGCTTGATCTCATGACGCTATCTAGCAGGAGAAAATTGCTCATATCTTGCGTTGCCTTTGACGTCCTAAGTGGAAAGCTTAATGTGCAATTTCTGTCGGACAAGATCAAATTCAATGATGTAGTCCGCCACACACGACACACTAAATTACTTAGGGAATATCCACACCGTACCGATTACGCAAGGAACGAGCCCGTCAACAGATGCTGTATGGTTTTCAATAGCCATAGCTCCTGTTTTTCCCCTTCACTCAACAAGGCATCCTATAAGAAAATACTCAGATCCCTACTAACATCCCCCCTCCTTGACAATAGTAGGTAATATAAAAAGACTGTTATACTAAGTTATAATTTAAGTGTTATGTATACGTAGTTTAAGTGTGCCTTGTTTGGCGAATTAATAAAATAAAATAAAATAAAAATATACTTATAAAGTTATCAAGACGAGACTTTTTATTACTGGAAGACGAAGCGAAAGCTATTAGGAAGCTAACTCCTAAAAATTCAGCAAAGAATTCAAAAAGGTTAGCATGCTATATACTACTCTGTGACTGTATAAAAGTGAGGTATCCAGATGAAATTAGTGGACCGGTAAACATTTATGGAGTAATATAGATTTTTATTCTGAGGAATCAACGGTTTGTTCTGAGGAATCAACTCTTCTCTCTAAAAGTCATTTTTCACTAATTCAAATTGTGTTATGTCTGCAAGTGAGTGACTTTCGACTATTTGAATTAGTTCTTCTTCTTCTTTGATCCGTTAGCTGGCGGTCCGAGCGGGACGTCCCCGCAACGGATACGCTGCTGTCGTTGCCGCTAGGTCTCGAACTCTATTCACGATTCGTTTACATTCTTGTCGATTTTTGGCGACGTCTCGAGCTTCGGTAACTGATAACCGTTGATTCTTTAGGTCACCCTCGATATTCTTTAGCCAGGTTTCCTTCGGTGCCGATCGCTGGATTCTCCAGCGTGCGGGACGGTCTCACCAGAGAAGTTTACGTGGCAAGCGGTCATCATCCATTCGGCAAACACGCTTTTGCATTTCTTCTTAGATCGGTGTCTGCTGATCGCATGTTTGTCGGACTGTCTCGTTTCGAAAGTGATCGCGTAGTGAGACAACGAAGATCTGCCTCAAGCATGGCATTTGGAAGACCTCGAGCTTCTTAACGTCCAGTTTGAGCAGTGTCCACATTTCAGATCCAGAAAGAAAAATCGGAAAGATCAACGTTCGGTAAAAGCGTACTGTTGTTTTGACGGAAATATTTCGTTTCCGTATGCACCACTTGAGCGAGGCGAAGGATGCTGTTGCCTGGCCGATGCGGCTGTGAACGTCGGACGTCGATGCTATGTACTTTGGTTTCCTTAACCAATGACCCCAAATATTTGAACCTCGAAACCTGTTCGATTTAGTTTGCATCGAGTCGAACACTGGCGCTCGATCCGTCCGTTGTGACCACTTTGCTCTTTTCCGCATTGATTTTTCGCCCAACCATGCAGGAAATGTATAAGATGTCCGTTGCTTCCGCATCCATGTCGGCGAAGATAGCGCTATGGTCGGCTGTTTAAATTCCGATTCAAAACTTTGTTTTTTATTCCGGCACACAGCCCCACAATCCCAATACACAGTGGCCAATAAAGAAAAAATGTATAAACAATACAATTCAAATTTATTGGCTCTTTTTTATATAATGATTTAATCCATAACAAAATTATTGATATACTCTCGTACTTCATATAATGAACAACGAAATAGTTTGTTAATTCCAAGAAAATAAAAGGAGAAAACAATTCAACTCCTAATGTTTCAAATTCAATCATAAAAAATTCAAATTCAATTTCGATTACCATATCTCAATGAAAATAATAAATATATTTAAGTTAATCAAAATTTTTAAATATATTTAAGTTAAGCAAATTAAAAATGTATGCACTTACCTGACTGAGTAATCACAGATTAAGGTTAACGAAATTATAAGGAGGAGAATGGATTCAGGAATATAGATTAAACACCTCGATATTGTAATAGGCCTATAATACCTTGTATCGGAAACAACAAGGTATGATTGAGGTTATTCAAGATCGTTATAGCTTGTATCAAAAAGCTACAAGTATAAAAAAGTTGTATACCTGGTATCGAACGCTACAAGGAATGCTTGAGGTTAGTAAAGGTTGTTATAACTTGTATCAATAAGCTACAAGTACACTACAACGTCTGATTGAGGTTAGTAATGGTTGTTAAAACTTGTATCAATAAGCTACAAGTTTAACTGTTTTATACCTTGTATCGAAAGGTATGATTGAGGTTAGTAATGGTTGTTATAACTTGTATCAATAAGCTACAAGTATAACTAAGTTTTATACCTTGTATCGAAAGCTACAAGGTATGGTTGAAGAGTTAGTAAATATTGCTATAACTTGTATCAAAAAATCAAGTATAACTTAGATGTTGGTGGTGTTAAAAGGATGAAGGAACATTTTTAGGGAGGAAAACCTCACCTTAATGGATGATGGCTGGAGCCAGAGAGAGCGAAAATCAGTTAAGCAAACATTTTTGTTCTCTTCCAGATTTTGCAACGGTATAAACAGGTTTAATTGCTAACAACCGAAGTGGGAGGCAGTTATCTGTTTGTGCATACATGATCGATATCATACCAAATATTAAAATATTTGATTTCGTTAATCTAATGACAAACATCAGGCTACCCGACAACAATGACAAACGGTATCACACACTCCTCTCTCCCCCAAGAAATTTCAAACATGTTTGCGGACAAGTTTAGTGAAATCTTCTGCCCCATTTCTTCGACTTCACACACTGTCCCAAGAGAGCATTCCGAAACTGCGGTCCTTATAGACAATATATCTCTATCGCCCGAAGATATAATGACAGGTCTTAAAGATCTGGAGGTCAATAAAGGTCACGGTCCGGACTGTCTACCTGCAAGTTTTTTGCAGAGCCACGCCCAACTCATTCTACTCCTTCTTCACCTCATTTTTAACAAGTCCCTTTCTGCCGGTAAGTTTCCATCGGTATGGAAGAAATCCTTCCTCACACCAATCTTTAAGTCAGGTGATAAACATGCGGTGGACAACTATAGGGGCATTGCTATCCTATCTGTTATCCCTAGACTATTTGAAAAACTCCATTCTACTCCTTCTTCACCTCATTTTTAACAAGTCCCTTTCTGCCGGTAAGTTTCCATCGGTATGGAAGAAATCCTTCCTCACACCAATCTTTAAGTCAGGTGATAAACATGCGGTGGACAACTATAGGGGCATTGCTATCCTATCTGTTATCCCTAGACTATTTGAAAAACTTATCTATGACAAGATTGCCCCTCTAATTGTTCCGAACCTAAACGATCAGCAACATGGTTTCAGAAGAGGTCGTTCCACGTCTTCCAATTTTATGATAATGATATCCGAACTACTGTGCGGTATGGAACAAGGCCACCAGTTTGACGCTGTCTACACTGATTTCAGCAAGGCCTTTGATCGAGTAGCCCACGGCATACTATTTATGAGATTATTAAGATTTGGGATATCCGGCCCCCTTCTGGATTGGATAACATCATATCTTAACGGGAGAACTCAGGTGGTAAGATTTCAGGGCTTCCTCTCAAAAGAAATCAATGTAACCTCAGGTGTACCGCAAGGCAGCCACCTAGGGCCACTTCTATTTAACATATTCATTTCCGATCTATCTGAAAAATTAAATGGCATTCCGCACCTCTTTTACGACGATGATTTAAAAATTTATAGTGCTATAAGGTCTCAAACTGATGTATCCTTTTTACAGTCGAAACTTAATGCACCACAAGACTGGTGCACCACTAACAATCTTCTTCTTAACACCATTACCTTCTCCAGGAAAAGAAACAAACAGCTGCAAAATTATTATCTCAATGAAAATGTCTTGGATCGTGTCGATCACATTGTTGATTTAGGCATTGTCCTCGACAGCAAGTTGAACTTTAACTTACACTATGATAATATTGTTGCTAGATCCAATAAGCTGTTGGGCTTTATCAAGAGAAGAGCTAAATAATTCGACAATGTTTGGGTTACTAAAGTCTTGTTTTGCTCATTGGTCCGCCCTATTCTTGAGTATGCGTGCCAGATCTGGGATAATATATTTCAAATTAGTATTAATCGAATAGAATCTGTCCAAAAGTTCCTTCTTTTCGCCGCGCTTAGGAACCTCTATAATCCTTCGGATTTTCACAACCTTCCTCACTATAAGGACAGGCTCAAAATCCTTGATCTCTTGCCTCTATGCCTTAGACGGAAATTGCTTATATCTTGTTCTACCCTGGATGTCCTGAACAATAACCTCAAGGTGCAGTTCCTGTCGGACACAATCAAATTTAACGATACTCGACAAACAAGACATTCCAAACTGCTTAAAGAGTACCCGCATCGCACTGAATATGCTAGAAACGAGCCCGTTACCTTCAATTCCTACGCGACCTGTTTCTCTCCCTCAATTAACAAAAGTTCCTATAAAAGAAAACTAATTTCCCTGTTGTCCTCTTCTAACACTATAGACCTACATCTTAGTTTATTATTTAAATATTAAATACTTGCAATGTTCCTTATTAATGTTAATATGTATTTTTTTTAATCTATAATTGTTTTTGTTAAGTGCCTTGTTTGGCAAATAAATAAATAAATAAATAGATTCTAATTAATCATTGTTACCATATCAAGCTTTTACTCAAGTTAACATTTAGTTAATTTCAATTGAATTGAATTGAATTTGAATTGAATGCTTTAAAGCTTAAATTTTAAATTATATTAAACTAGCATAAAACCCGCGTGCCTTGCAACGCCAGTAGATATGCTATACCGGTTCTAGCGCAATTTAACATGGGGTTTTACATATAACCCCTAGATTCACCTTTTCCGCCATCTTGGATTTTATTAACTGTGCCAATTGGCTTGTGACGTCACAGGGTCATGTACGAGGGAAAGAAAGGGCAAGTGAATGTGTGTGTGTGTGTATACGAGTGTGTGTTCGGCGACGGTGGCTTGGGACTCGATGACGGTGGCTTGGGACTCGGCGGCGGCGGTGGCTTGGATTGATCAATAGGCTATGGGCGTTCTAGCCCACTTTCCTCATATAAAATACATAGGGGCAATCTCGCCGTCTCGGATTTTCCTTGGCGTACTAAAGGTTTTGGATGTTGTGAAATAAGGTTGTTTTTATTTTTGGGGACTCTCATTATTCGAAGAAAGGATATTAATTATTAACATCCGCTAATAATATATAATTTGTAATAAAATATTACAAGAGAACAATCAAAGTATTTATTTGAAAGCAAAATAGCTGTATGCATCAAGCGAATCTAAAAGTAAAGTAACAGGAAATCAGACTTGAAGAAAGGCCACAAGCACAATTGTTGATCTTGATCGCAGTTGAAAAAAAAGCTCGCGAAATCTAGTATGAGAAAAACAAATAAAAAATACTCTCGGTGGAAGCAGCCAGCAAATTGATTTTGTCAGATATCTTTTTTCACTTGCAACAAAATCTGCTAGAGTGCATAACTTTTGCAAAAGCTTTTCGTTCTTGCCAGTAGACAACTTTTTTTTAATGTGTTTTTACATATACACGACAAAGGTGTTCTAAGTATATTAAAATCTTTTACACATGCGCATCTGCTAGCTAGCAAAAAAAAAATTACATCGAATTTTTGTTTCGTTTAAGAATGGAATTTCTTAATTAGGTGTAACCACCATAGATCGAGATTAGTAATAAATGACACTCCAAAATAAACTGCCTTTTGCTGTTTTGTCCAGTAATAAACTCATTTTTCTCACACTAGCTGTGCTAATTTGTATAATGTAAAAGAATAGAATAGAAGAGGAGCATATTTTAGTAATGTAGCAGAAATATTAAAACCAGCCATCCTATATTTTTTTATTATTAACAGCAATTAATAATATTATTTTTAATAAAAAATGTTATGCGAGAACAAACAAAAGCATCAAAAGCAAAATAATTACGGGATGTGCCAGTGAATCTTATAGCAAAGTAACAGGGACACAGTTAAAGAAAAGTCAGAAACACGCCGCACAATTGCGCATGAGGTGATCACGGTTGCAAAGAGCCCGCGAAAAGATATGGAAAAACAAAATCGACAACTAAGTAAATTGATTGAGTCAGCAGGTTTTTTTACTTGCAGCGAAGTCCGCTAAATGCAAAACATTTTAACATATACTCGAAGGGTACCCCATATATACATATTAACATTGCTACAAGCATTAAAGCTTTAGTGTTCAGTAGAATAAAGTGTCTTTCGCTGGAGGAAAAAGTGGTTTTTACTGAATGCGTTTATGAATGCCTGTTATCAGCCTGTTAAAATGAACCTATGATGTCAAATTACCATTAACCAAGTCTAATTCTTTAAACATGTCTTGAATTAAATCACGCAAACCATTTAGAAAATCATAGCATCATTTTTGCACAACAAAAAAGTATAAAAGGAGTAAAAATAGTTAAGTAGTTCATTCTTCACCTGTCAGTCACAGAGACAACAGACAACGGCAAAGGAATTTCTAATAAAGCAAGGCCAATAAGAAATAATATGGAAAGTGCAGTGGAAAATTTTGTTCAAAGTGCGAAGGCAGTTTTTACAAAAGCTCCAAATAACTGGGGATTAATTGAACGAGGCGTTAAAGATTGTAGTAAGCATCTAAGATTTTTAAATAATGCTTTAAAGAGCGCATCAACAACTAGCGAACGTCATCACTTAGGTAATGGGATTAACCTCTTACAAGGATACCGGACCCAATTGAAGCAGTTGCGGTTAGTGACAGGTGCTGGCTTATCAAAACGAACCAACTGGGCTTCAAAAAGAGTTCAATGGGAAGATGTGCAATCTGCTTTTAATGGCCGCATTAGGACAGGCGCTATTATCAACCTAAAGCATAAAGAGCCAAAGGAGTTCCTAAATGATTGCATTGGACTTTTCAACCGTCGTATCAATAATGAATTGAAGAAGGAAGCTAAAATCAAGGTCAACGCAGTATTTTGCGGTGAATTTAAAACTATAAAGGCTGATGCGGAGTTATTTGAGTTAAAATACATGAATACGAAGAACGTGCCCATATACAGAGATACCGACATTAACACCTGGTTCAAACAGAATGTTGAGGAACCAATATTAAGAAAACTGGAAGAATTCCAGGAACAGGATAGTGGCTGGGCTTTATCCGCAATCATCAACCTAGCCGTTAACATTAATAAATTCACACCTCAGCTAGGATCCTCATATATTGAGCTGCCACAACAAATTAAGCGCAAAAAGGCCTGCATCAATGTGAAAAACGATGACAGTGCTTGTTTCGCCTGGGCGGTAGTTTCAGCTTTGCATCCAGTTGAGAGAGATGCACAACGTGTAACACTGTACCCGAAATATTCCCACGTTTTGAACCTAGGAGACATTAAATTTCCGATGACAATTAAGCAGATTCCCCGATTCGAGAAGCAAAATAATCTATCGGTGAATGTATACATTTTGATGAAGATTAAACAAGATAATTTTAAAGTTCTACCAACGTATTTAATCAAGGAAAAGAAGGAAAAACATATAAATTTACTTATGATACAAAATAAATACTGTGATGAGGTGGATAAGAACAAGTATATCTACAATGAAGATGAAGATCCCATCAAATACCATTTCGTTTCGATCAAGAGCCTCTCTCGGCTGCTATCATCACAGTTGTCGAAAGATGCTCATCAAAAATACTTTTGCGATCGCTGTCTCCACTACTTTTATTCACCACCTGCACTAGAACGTCACTTGGAGGACTGCAAGGAACTCAACAACTGTAGATTCCGGCTACCAACAGAGGCACAGAAGGAGCTTAGATTTAAGAATTTTAGAAATAAGATAGAAGCGCCGTTTATTATTTACGCCTTTTATTAGATAGTAATGAAAAGGACGATATTCAAAATCATGTGCCATGTAGTATAGGGTTTTATGTTAAATGTTCATATAACCCCACGCTATCGTTTTTCAAATCTTATCGTGGCGAGGATTGTATTGAGTGGTTTGTGCGCGAGTTGAATCAATTCGCTGAAAATTTAGAATCCATTTTTCTCTGCCCTCTACCGATGGACCAGATGACATCTGATGAAATGGAGTTCTTTCAGGCTGCCACTCTCTGTCATATATGTGAGAAACCATTTACTGGGGATGATAAAAAGGTTCGCGATCACTGCCACCTAACAGGTATGTACCGAGGCCCAGCCCATGAAGGATGTAATATAAATTTTCAAGATAGTCACACCGTGCCCGTAATTTTCCACAATCTTAGCGGCTACGATTCCCATTTCATTATTAAAAATATAGCTTCTGATATCCAAGGCCGCGTTGATCTCCTGCCTATAAATAAAGAGAGATATATTTCTTTTACAAAACATTTAGATGGATCTCCAATTAAATTTCGATTTATAGACTCTTTTCGCTTTATGGCCAGTAGCTTAGATACTCTGTCCTCACATTTAAGTTCTTTTCCAGTTTTAAAAGCTCAATTTCAAAATTTATCTGAAAATCAATTCTATCTATTAACACGTAAAGGCGTATATCCCTATGATTACTTCGACTCTAAAGATAGATTTTTAGAAACTTCTTTACCTCCCATTTCTAAATTTTATAATAGGTTAAATGATTGTGATATTAGTGAGGAAGATTATGCACACGCCTGTAAAGTTTGGCATGAATTTAATTTAAATAATTTGGATGAATACTCCGATTTATATTTAAAGATAGATATTTTATTGTTAGCTGATGCTTTTGAACAATTCCGTGCAAGCTGCTACAAAACTTATGGACTTGATCCCGCTCATTACTTTACTCTACCAGGTTATACTTGGGATGCGATGCTCAAACATACTGGCGTTACTTTAGAGTTATTAACTGATATAGATATGCTCATGTTTGTTGAGCGTGGAATTCGGGGCGGCCTAAGTCAATGCTCAAAACGTTATTCCAAAGCAAATAATAAATATTATATGGCCGACTACGATCGCTCCCAACCTTCAAAATTTATACAATATTATGATATTAATAACCAATATGGTTGGGCAATGTCACAACTTCTACCTCACAGTGGCTTCAAGTGGGTGGAAAATGTATACAACTTTCAGATTGATGATGTGCTCGACGACTCACCCACAGGCTACATTCTGGAGGTAGATTTAGAGTATCCCCAAGAAATTCATGATCTTCATAAACATTTACCATTTTGCCCTGAACATAGAGCGCCTTCTGGTTCAAAACAAAATAAACTAATGGCTACACTGTACAACAAAACCAAATATGTTTTACATTATACAAATTTGAAACAAGCTCTCCGTCATGGATTAAAATTAACAAAAATTCATAAAATTCTTCAATTCAATCAGTCTGCATGGCTCAAGTCTTATATTGACCTAAACACCTGCCTTAGAACATTAGCTAAAACTGATTTTGAGAAAATTCTCTTTAAACTTATGAATAATGCAGTTTTCGGGAAGACTATGGAGAATGTTAGGAAGCATAGCATTGTTAAGCTAGTAACCAAGTGGTTGGGGCGATACGGTGCCGAAGCTCTTATATCCAAACCCGAATTCAAGACATCGACAATTTTCAATGAGAATCTGGTAGCCATCGAACTTAATAAGACTGAGATTTATTTCAATAAACCAATTTATGTGGGTATGTGCATTCTCGACTTGGCAAAGACTACAATTTATGATTTTCATTACAACTATATGATCCCCCAATTTAATTCCGACTGTGCAGTTTGCTATACTGATACAGATTCTCTTATTTATGAAATTACCTACCCCGATTTATATGATATAATTAAACATGATTGCCATACTCATTTTGACACAAGTGACTATCCTCTCAATAACATCTGGGGCATCCCTCGAGTAAATAAAAAAGTGCTGGGTCTCATGAAGGATGAAAATAATGGTCGCATAATGACTGAGTTTGTTGGACTAAGATCAAAGATGTACGCGATCCGTGTAGAGGGTGAGGATAAAACTAAAAAATCGAAGAAATATTGTTAAAAATAGATTAACTTTTGATGATTATGTAGACTGTTTGAATAATAATGCCGAGAAAATAGTTAGCCAAAATTTAATACAATCGAAAAAGCATGAAGTAAGCACCATCACTCAATCAAAAATTGCGCTCAGTCCTCACGACGATAAGAGATATTTAGTATCGAATTCCTACGACACGTTACCGTGGGGCCATTATAGTATAATGGATGTAGAATAAGTTAAGGATAATTAAAGTACACCGTTAAGATAACAAATAAGAAAAATAATGTGAAATGTATTATAAGAAAATAAAAGAATATTTTATAATGTTTTAAACACTGTTTTATTTAAAAATCCCTAACACTATTTGCCGAGCACATCAACCATGGTGCATTATACAACATAATCTATTTGCTTCCCGAGTTGTGAGGTTTGGACACCCGACTGTGTAACTTCATTTAGATCTTTAGCACTACTCAAAGAAAAATAACAATTAGTCCCTTTAACAACAAGGGTATTGTGAAGCTTAACTCAGTAGAAACGCCACTTTGGGGAAATTTCAGCATTATGGACGTCGACTTAGTAATAATTAATTTATGCAAATATATTTTTCCTTACCAATAAACAGAACTTTAATGGCTTTATTTCAAATCTACTTTCTCTGTTGCAGCCAGCATGACACCGCGAATAGTTTTAAATATTCGAGAATAAAAAAAATATTTTAATGCTTCAGAATACTGTTTTTTTTTTGTTTCAGATATTTTTATCATAAATAAAAACAAAATTTCACATAAAGTATGTAACTTAAATAAAAATTGTCGTGTGCGAGAGAAATAGCATGGTGTATGAGATGTTCATGTTACATTATGATGAGAAAAAGGCAGTTTTATTTTCGGTTTATCATCATCGTTCATTATCATCGGAAGAGAGGATATTTTTTTATCCAACATTTTTTTATTACGAGTATTAATTATTTAAATAAATGATACTATAGCAAAACGAATCATCAAAAGCATTTAAAAACGAAGTAAAGTGCCTGTAAAAGCAGCGAAAGTAACAGGATCACAGAATTAGAGAAAGGTACAGCACGACTATTATTACACCTCACCAACTAAGTCGACTTTGTCGCGCATAAACTTGCTCGACAGCATCATCCGCTTTATCCAAGCAGTTTTCGTTGTAAAATTCATGATGCGATTGCTGGTAAAAAAACAAGTAAACAAACAGCTGATGAACTGGGCTCCGAGTTGTATGGATAAAAAGCAAAAAAAATTCTCATGAGGTCAGTGTTATTGTATATTTCGAATGAACTGCAAAACCTCCACTTATTATATTCGCGCTGCTAGAGTGCATAGCTTTTGTAAAAGCTTTTCGTTCATATCAGTAGACAACTTGCTCCTTTTTTATATAGGTATTTTTATGTATTTTTATGCATTCTTATGTATTTTTATGCATTCTTATGCATTTTTATGCATTTTTATGCATTTTTATGTATTTTTATGTATTTTTATGTATTTTTATGTATTTTTATGTATTTTTATGTATTTTTATGTATTTTTATGTATTTTTATGTATTTTTATGTATTTGTATGTATTTGTATGTATTTTTGTGTATTTTTATGTATTTTTGTGTATTTTTGTGTATTTTTATGTATTTTTGTGTATTTTTGTGTATTTTTATGTATTTTTATGAATTTTTATGTATTTTTATGTATTTTTATGCATTTTCATGTATTTTTATGTATTTTTATGTATTTTTATGTATTTTTATGTATTTTTATGTATTTTTATGTATTTTTAAGTATTTTTATGTATTTTTATGTATTTTTATGTATTTTTGTGTATTTTTGTGTATTTTTATGTATTTTTATGATTTTTTATGTATTTTTATGTATTTTTATGTATTTTTATGTATTTTTATGTATTTTTATGTATTTTTACGTATTTTTATGAATTTTTATGTATTTTGATGTATTTTTATGTAGGTATTTTTATGTATTTTTATGTATTTTTATGCATTTTTATGCATTTTTATGCATTTATGCAGGTCTGAAGAGAGAGAGACAGAAATAGAAAAAGACAGAGACAGCGATCACGTCCCAGACAATAAAGACTTGGTTGGTTTGTCGGGTTTGAAGGGGGGTCGGAGTAGGGGATGGTTTGGTCGGCTGCCCAGACATCGCTGTCTCTGTCTTTTTCTATCTCTGCCTATCTACAGCGATGTCTTGGCAGCCGACCAAACCATCCCCTACCCCGACCCCCCTTCAACCCCGACAAACCAACCAAGTCTTTATTGTCTGGGACGTGATCGCTGTCTCTGTCTTTTTCTATTTCTGTCTCTCTCTCTCCAGACCTGCATAAATGCATAAAAATGCATAAAAATGCATAAAAATGCATAAAAATACATAAAAATACATAAAAATACATAAAAATACATAAAAATACATCAAAATACATAAAAATTCATAAAAATACGTAAAAATGCATAAAAATACATAAAAATACATAAAAATACATAAAAATTCATAAAAATACATAAAAATACACAAAAATACACAAAAATACACAAAAATACACAAAAATACATAAAAATACATAAAAATACATAAAAGTACATAAAAATATATAAAAATACACAAAAATACACAAAAATACATAAAAATTCATAAAAATACATAAAAATACATAAAAATACATAAAAATACATGAAAATACATAAAAATACATAAAAATACATAAAAATTCATAAAAATTCATAAAAATACATAAAAAACACAAAAATACATAAAAATGGGTGTTTCTCTGTAAACTGGTAAATTTTTGCAAGAAATCTGTCCCAGTAACTTTTTTACGTTAATATGAAAAAAAATATACAATTAAATAGATATCTATCTGGTGGATAATAAACAGTAAGGGACCCAAATATATTTGTTTTATTTTAGGACTTATTGAGTAAATTTAAAAAATTCATATGTCAGAGGACTGTATATATAAGTGAAATGAGCATTTATTAGTAGTATATATACTTTAAAAACATTCCTCATGACGCATATATATAAAAATAAAACAGTCTTCTTTGGTAGTTCCAAGTTTTCTGTGTAGTTCCAAGTAAACTTGTGAACTTTTATTTCTTCCTTAGACACTTTCTTCTTTCTCGCGCCATGATTAAAAGATGGTTATAGACCTAAAACAAAGGCAAAAGTACAATAACAGTCTCCTAATAAATGAAACAGTCCCCTGTTTTTGTATGTAGCAGGGGACTGTTGACAGGGGACTGTGGCAGGGGACTGTTTAATTTGTGTAATTGTTACGGTAACATAAAATTCCTTCATTATGACTTTATTTTGTTATATAGAAATAATATAAGCCATCTTATTTAAAACTATGCACAATAGAGAAAACTGGAACACTTTAAAAAAAGAAAAATAATACTTAGCAGAGGACTGTCGAATGTTGCGTACCGATACGCGCATGTGCCCCTCTAACTCTTGTAACACTAAAAAAAAATGAGGTATAGCTACTTTTGGGGGTAACAAAGCTAATTTCATGTCGTTCACGTTTCGTTACGCCCATTAACAAGTCTGTCTTTACTGTAGATGGCCTGAGGCGTAACTCGAAACTTTGGCAGGGGACTGTTCATGAAATTCGGGGACCAACTTTAGGTTAAATTAAAGTAATCAAAAAATAGTTTAAATAAATTGATATTAGAGTCTAATAGCATATCATTTCATATTGATTAAATTGTGTTATATAAGTTAATTGTTTTTAAAATATTAGTTCAATTAATGAACACAATAGAAAATATTTTGGTTTGGGGACCGGCTAGGGAACTGTTTTTAGACCTAAAAAATACATTATTGAAACCATATAGGTTTTTAAGTGAGATATTTTTTATATTGTATACTATAGTTTAGATAGTTATAAATTGAAATTTGCAGAAATATGAATATTTCTCGCCATAGTTTACGTAATATTTGCCAAGGACAGCGATTTTACCACTTTGGTGAGAAACACCCAAATACATAAAAATACATAAAAATACATAAAAATACACAAAAATACCCAAAAATACATACAAATACATAAAAATACATAAAAATACATAAAAATACATAGAAATACATAAAAATACATAAAAATGCATAAAAATGCATAAGAATGCATAAAAATACATAAAAATACCTATATCAAAAAGGAGCAAGTTGTCTACTGATATGAACGAAAAGCTTTTACAAAAGCTATGCACTCTAGCAGCGCGAATATAATAAGTGGAGGTTTTGCAGTTCATTCGAAATATACAATAACACTGACCTCATGAGAATTTTTTTGCTTTTTATCCATACAACTCGGAGCCCAGTTCATCAGCTGTTTGTTTACTTGTTTTTTACCAGCAATCGCATCATGAATTTTACAACGAAAACTGCTTGGATAAAGCGGATGATGCTGTCGAGCAAGTTTATGCGCGACAAAGTCGACTTAGTTGGTGAGGTGTAATAATAGTCGTGCTGTACCTTTCTCTAATTCTGTGATCCTGTTACTTTCGCTGCTTTTACAGGCACTTTACTTCGTTTTTAAATGCTTTTGATGATTCGTTTTGCTATAGTATCATTTATTTAAATAATTAATACTCGTAATAAAAAAATGTTGGATAAAAAAATATCCTCTCTTCCGATGATAATGAACGATGATGATAAACCGAAAATAAAACTGCCTTTTTCTCATCATAATGTAACATGAACATCTCATACACCATGCTCTTTCTCTCGCACACGACAATTTTTATTTAAGTTACATACTTTATGTGAAATTTTGTTTTCATTTATGATAAAAATATCTGAAACAAAAAAAAAACAGTATTCTGAAGCTGTTCGATCTTCTAATAATTACCTAAAAAAAATACATAACAATAATTATGAGGTCATATATTTTAATATACCCACCATTTAAAAGGATCCTCCGCATACAAAATTTTCTTCCAAACAAAGGGAAACATCGTCCAGCAGCAGCTGCCCTAAAAGAAACTAAAATTACCACAAAGTATTAATCTTTATAAATAAAATACTTATCTGACAACCCGAGACAACAAAATCCAACTCTCCACCGCAACATCGTCAGGAGGCTCCCATTAAAACCCTAAAGGGAGAAAAAAAAATAATTAAATTAAAATATATATATAAAAATAATCATAAAACCTACCGAGCCGACAGAACTGACAGCCAAGTGTCAACACTGACGCACACATAGGAAACACGATCCACAAAAAGTTCTGAAGCTCCCCACCAAGCTCCGCTAAGGAAACACTATCCACAACAAGTTCTAAAGCTCCCCACCAGGTTCCACTGACGCATTACAGTGGAGCAAATAAATACCGGAGCGCGTTGCCATAAGCTTCAGATCACTCTTGATCTTCTACACGGTTTGATGGTAGAAGAAGTCGCTATTTGCAGCTAGTGGTCTCATCTCGATCGCATTATACGAATTTTAGGTAATGCGAATTTCTAATATATTAGCCGTATTGAGCTGATATAATTTGCGAATTTCTAATATATTAGCCGTATTGAGCTGATATAATTTCACGGTTACATTAATCGCCCTGAGTTTAATGTGACTCTCTAACAACTAACTATTAGTTCAAATTTCAGGAAACTATTGAATACATTAGTCGGATTGATGCTAATGTACAAAATCCAATAAATTGAATACACGGAATAGCTGGAAGAGATATTCATACCGATTGCAGAATAGCAGAGATTCATACCAACTGCAGAAAAGCTAAAGTCAGGGCCATCTACAACTACAGGAATTTCTAAGCTTGAAAGTATATTAAATAAACATAAGTATATAGTGAAGTTGAATTGATTTAAATTTAGATTTAGTTAAGGTAATAATTAGCGAATTTTGTGAGATTGAATTTTGAAATAAATTGACAAGATGAATTACTGCCGCAGTCTTTCACTCTAAGTTATTGTTATAATCACTGAATTGTTCAAACAGGCTACCATAGCCCCGAACATTTGGTCCTTCGAGCCGGATCTTAGTCAAGATTCCGTTATAATAAATATATTCAGTGATTTAACGTGGCTTAGAGAACTGCCTGCATTAGCAAAGTCTTAAATAGAAATTATTATCGAACTATCGTTAAATCCAATCATGGACAAACTTGTAAAAAAACAAGAATTATTAGTCGAGCAGCTACAAAACTCTCTCAGAAATTATGGAAAGGACTCGAAAACACGAAAGACGACCCCGTACCTTAAAAGGCGTCTTGTTCGCGTGAACTCGTTGTGGGAACAAATTTCAATTAATCATTCCACCTTGTTAGATGCGGCTGCAGAGGAAAAACCCATCGAAGTCGTAGCTGACTATGTATCAGGACCAACCTTCATGGAAACAGAGGAAATCTACCTGCTTCACGTGGATGAATTGGAAGACCTGATATCATCAGCAGAAGCTTCGAGAACCAGCCCTCCGATACAAAATTATACTCCATCGGGTTCCCCTGGATCAAACGCAAATATTGATCCAGGCGTAGATACTTCGCTAAAACTCCCTCGCATTTCATTACCAAGCTTTTCCGGAAACTATGCCGAGTGGACGTCATTCCACGATCTATTTGTGGCCCTCATACATACTAAGAGAAACTTGTCTAATGCCGAAAAACTACATTACTTGAAGGCAAGTACCCATGGTGAGGCTGCGCGACTCATTCAAGGCTTCGCAATCACAGACCTCAATTATGAGACAGCTTGGAATATATTGAAGGAACGGTTTGACAATAAAAGAATGTTAGTACACGTTCAACTTGACAAATTGTTTAACCAGGCCCAAGCTAGCGAAAACGCCGATTCAGTTAAAAAATTACTCGACACTACCACGGAAAGTGTCCAAAATCTACAGAATCTAGATGTACAGAATATCTTTGATCTAATGCTAATTTATATCGTGACTAGGAAATTGCCTAGAGACTCCTTGCAGCTCTGGGAACAACAAATCGCCAGTGATAATAAGCTACCTTCTTTCGACACTCTAAAGCAATTCCTAGAAACTCGCTTTCGTACGCTGGAGGCTATCGATTCAACAAAATCAAAGCCAACTAAAAGCATCCAGCAAAGCAAACCTATCTCCCGAATTCAGTCATTCATCGTTAATCAGACTTCTACATGTGCGCATTGCGGAAAGGACCATTCATTGAGGAATTGTCCACAGTTCATCGCGCTCCCTTTCACCGAAAAGAACGTCATCGTGCGACGTAGTGGCCTATGTATTAACTGCCTAGGACGCGGACATCGTGCCTCAGCCTGTCCTAGTAGACATACCTGCATCCATTGCAAGAAACGGCATCATTCGCTTCTCCATGTCAATCCCATTAAACCAGAGGCAAGTCCAATCCACACGACTCCACATACGCGAGACATCGCTAGTATAACTCAAACGACCGTCCCGCAAGTCCAGGTAAACGCATTGCATTCCTCAACACATAGAGAAGTCCTTCTCTATACAGCCCTCATAACATTGCAAGGAACGCATGGTATACAACGAACCTTCAGAGCACTCCTTGACCCAGGCTCACAGTCATCATTTATAACTGAATACGCCGTTCAAACATTAGCGTTGCCCAAAAGGCGTATCACCGCACCAATATTCGGAGTAGGACAGGCCGAAGTGGGGACAGCCGAGACCATGGTGGAAACAGCTCTAGTAGTCCCATCACACAACTCTACAATAGAAGTGACAGCGTTAGTGTTCAAGAACTTAACCAGTCGATTACCATCCCAACCTATCACATCAACCGAGTGGAATCACATACAAGGGCTCAAGCTGGCTGACCCTACATTCGATCGTCCAGGCCGCATTGACGTCATTCTTGGGGCAGAGATCTATGGGTCACTTCTCTTACCTAATCTTCGCAAGGGTCTAAAGGGTCAACCCGTGGCTCAAAATACAATTCTCGGCTGGATACTAAGTGGAGAAACCTGTAGAGAAGATTGTAAATCAACCAAGGTCAACGCATTTTCATCCATATTATCATTAACCACTCTCAGTCAACAAATCCAAAAGTTTTGGCTTGTTGAGGAAGTCCCCACGATCACAAACCTCACCCAAGAAGAACAAGCTTGTGAAACGATGTACAAAACAACCCATAAACGCTTGGACGATGGAAGATACTGCGTACGTCTACCATTCATCGATGAATCCCATAAGAGGTCGTTAGGATGCTCTCGCGCAACCGCGCTCGGAAGTTTTCGAAGCCTTGAACGAAGATTCATGTCCAACCCATCACTAAAAGACGAATATACCACATGCATAAAGGAATATTTAGAGCTAGGACATATGATTCCTGCAGAGAAATCTGATGACGAAAAAACTTACCAAAACAATACGTGGTCTTGTGCTAGCTATTATCTGCCTCATCATGCGGTATTTAAGGACAGTACTTCAACCCACCTCCGAGTGGTGTTTGATGCCTCAAGGAAAAGCAGCTCTGGATACTCCCTCAACGATGTTCTACTCACTGGACCCACTCTACAAAATGAATTGACGGCCGTCCTAAATCGATGGAGGAAATTTAAGGTTGTACTCATCGCAGATATCGTCAAGATGTATCGCCAAATCATGATTCACCCTGATGATGTCAAATATCAAAAAATTATATGGCGAGATTCCCCATCAGAACCCTTAAAGGATTACTGCCTAACCACGGTAACGTTCGGTGTAACCTGTGCTCCGTATCTAGCAATACGAACAATTCAATAGCTAGCATGGAGGCTTTAAGCTGAAAAAATGGCTCTCGAACAGTCAGGCTGTTTTAAGTGAAATTCCAGACCACGACAAAGCATTACCCAATTCCGTGGATCTCAGCTTGGATCAAGGCATCAAATCACTGGGCATCATTTGGCATCCATCATCCGACACCTTCAGCTATCGAATCACCATTTCATCCGAACAAATCGTGACCAGTAAACGAGAACTACTGTCCGAAATCGCAAAGCTGTACGATCCTCTAGGTTGGATTTCCCCAATTATAGTCACCGCCAAAGTCCTGATGCAGTCACTATGGATGCTCGGTTGCGGATGGGATGAACCGGTCCCTACACAAATACAGCAGACGTGGTTAACATTAAAGAGGCAATTACCACTATTGGAAGAACTGCGAATTCCGCGATGGTTTGGCACAACCAAAGGGAGTAGCGACATCCAATTACACGCCTTCAGCGACGCATCACAAAACGCCTACGCAGCAGTATTATATTTGAGGGTTCAATCTCCAGACACCATCGTCAACGTTCATTTAATCGCATCTAAGTCAAAGGTCGCACCAATTAAACAAATATCCATACCTAGGTTAGAACTGTGCGGTGCAGTGCTGGCAGCAAAATTAGTACGGCATATACGGGAGGCTCTTCAACTGGAGCATAGTATACCAATTCATATGTGGACAGACTCATCAATTGTACTTTCATGGTTGAGAGGACAACCAAGAAAGTGGACCACATTCGTGGCAAACCGGACAAGCGAGATTTTCAGCTTAATTGAAAATGCACCATGGCATCATGTATCGTCAGAAGACAACCCTGCAGATCTCGCTTCAAGAGGAATTTCACCAATCGAGCTACTGAACTCCTCCCTCTGGTGGAACGGACCCAAATGGTTAAGCAAGCATTGCAACCATTGGCCCCGGCTAAAGGAACCACTCGACACCGAATTAGAAGCAAAAAAAACCGTGCACGTCTTCCATACGCAACCTACTATATGCAATTCCTTCCTAGTAGAATTTCTCACTAAATTCTCGTCATTTACCAAGTTAGTCCGAATCACCGCTTACTGCCTGCGAGTTGCTGCACGCTCAAAATCTACATACTTATGGTTAACCTCACAGGAATTAACAAGAGCAACACAATTCTGGCTCAAGTTCCATCAACAAACACATTTTCGCAAGGATATTACTCACTTACAAGAGCATAACACTTTACCCACTGGCAGCAAAATCAAGAACCTCGCCCCATTCCTCGACAGAAACGGACTTTTAAGGGTTGGCGGACGTCTCCAGAACGCTAACATCAGCTATGACGAACAACATCCAATCATTCTGGGAAAATCTAGCCACCTGAGCACCCTCATCATCAACCACTACCATTGCATAAGCTTGCATGGGGGAACTCAGCTAACTTTATCACTAATAAGAAAAAAAGTTGCTTCTACGATGTATTATATGTTTTCGCCTCCGCTCAAAAACCAACACTCAACTAATGGGAAGTTTACCACAGCCAAGGGTCAATGTGTCAAGACCATTTTCCCATACTGGCATCGATTACTGTGGCCCCATTAGCATTAAAACTAGCAAAAGGAGAGGAGCCCCCACAACCAAAGGCTACATCGCGGTGTTTGTATGTCTAGCAGTTAAAGCTATCCACTTCGAGCTCGTGAGTGAACTATCCACTCAAGCATTTTTAGCAGCCTTCCAACGATTTGTAGGTCGCCGAGGAGCGCCTCAACACCTGTATAGCGACTGCGGAACTAACTTCATTGGTGCCAACGCATACCTCAAAGAGATAGCACGCCAACAAGCTCAACTAGCAGAACGAGTATCTTATGATGGAATAACTTGGCATTTCAATCCACCGCACGCCCCTCATTTCGGCGGCCTTTGGGAGGCCGGAGTCAAATCGACTAAACACCATCTACGGCGCACTGTCGGAAACGTAAACCTGACCTTTGAAGAAATGGCGACAACTCTGTGTCAGATTGAATCATGTTTAAATTCTCGTCCCTTGTGCCCAATTACTGAAGACCCAACTGACTTAAGCGCACTGACTCCAGGCCACTTCCTCATTGGCGATGCGCTGCTAGCACCTCCACAAGCTGATCTACTTGAAAAGAAGCTCACTCATCTGAACCGTTGGCAACTCACCCAGCATCTAGCACAACAATTCTGGAAACGATGGTCCAGAGAATACATGTCTAGGCTACAGCAGCGCCCCAAATGGTTACAAATTCAACCAAACCTAAAAGAAGGAGATTTAGTTTTAGTCAAGGATGATCGCTTATCGTCACTTAATTGGCCTCTAGGCCGAGTGACCAAAGTATACCCTGGCTCTGACGGGTTGGTACGAACAGCAGACATAAAGATGAAGAACTCAATAAATCGGCGACCAATAACCAAATTAGCTCTTCTCCCCATAAGTGACAGTAAACAAAATGCAGCTCCATAGTTACAGTAATCCTCATATTTAACGATTTTACAAATTATACAAACATTCAAATCATCAAATAAATCAGGAAACTAGGCTTTAAGTAATTACAAATATCAAATCATAGATCCAAACCAACTTTAAACAATTTTCGAAACTCACTATACTATCGACTAAGGAAACCGTTAACGAAATCGTCAGAGAGCAACCTCCTTTACCTCGTTCATTTCCCACGCATAGTGCAAGGAACCGACAAGTTTATTTTTGAAGTAAAACTTCTTTAGGGACGTTTGCTTAAAAAAATTTACATGAGAGTGAATCAATTTCATTCGTGTAACGCTCTCACACATGAAAAATCGTCAGAACTTTCGTATAACGATGGGAAAGGGTACGAGAGACGAAGAAACTCGGGGCTGTGTGTGCAACAGCTAAAATACACTCTGCCTTACTGCATAAATTTTCTGGCATGTTAGCTACGTTGTCGCCCGGACTTTGCTTTATCTCATTATAGGAATACAAATTCACCATTCTGTAGAGGTGAATTATTTCAGATTTTTCTTGTGGTTTGGTCACTGGCCGGAGCTTTTGCCGCGGGCACTGACATGTTGGAAGCGGCATATACGAGAAGAATTTTCGGCGGTGGTTTGGGTGCTTAGAATACCAAAAGGGAGTGGTGAATTAAATGTGTGAGGTGCTGTTGTTTAAAATTGGCACCCACTTCCCCTTTGGTGAGATGTGCTGGACCTTTCCCCTTTTTAAATTACAATTTTTTTAACTTGCACAAATCGACGAATCGTTTATGTCAAAACATTACACTGTTGTGAAAACCGTTCCTGATATGTTTTTTGGGTCGCTGATTACGAAAATCAGGGTCCCACAGTCTTAAAATATGGATGTCACCTTTAATGCCGGATTCATCGTTGCGGATGAGTCGCGTCGCACAAATTTCCCAAAAAGAGAGTCAGCTGAACTTCGATTCATTGTTGTAGTCATAGTGTGCCGCACATTTTGTATGATTTGACAGTTTTTCAGACAATTTGCATCAAAAAAATATGATTTTTTTGACAATTTTTAAAATCCGCCGCACAAAAGTTGAAGTTGGTTCAACTTTTTTTGAGAGAGAAAAAAAAAATCCCAAAAATTTCCCAAAATTGAGAAAGGTACAATTTTTCATACAAAAAGTATGCGCGCACATGAGTGCGGCGCGAATCATCCGCAACGATGAATCCGGCATAAATATGCTTAAAAATTCCCCTTTTTAAGTGTTTCCGCGATAATTTTATTTATAATCAAAAACAATCTAATAAAATACATTTTTTGCAACATTTATATTCAAAAGTGGTTGATTTATAACAAAGCAAATTTTACGATAAAGGATAATAGTAAAGGGCTGAAACTATCCCTACATCGACTGAAAATATAAAGGTTTGTAAAAAATGTTTTTTCAACTTTATGCTTCGAATTCGGTTTAATCAGCCAAAATAAATTATTTTCAACTACGCATAGAAAGAAGAATTTGAAAAATGGTTGATTGCATATCTTTTTGCTCCCTTTAAAATTAATTGGCTCCCTAAATTGTATGGGACGAAGTAATCAGATAATTGGCTAGGTGGCCATAAAGGGTGCCAATACCATACTCAAGTAGACTGGCTCCCGTTCGCGTAGGTAAAGCGGCTCGCGTAGGTAAAGCTTCATGTATGTGGTTGGCGGACTGCTTGGTAAAACAATACCTGGGTTTGGAATAATCTATGCCGATGCGGATGCAATTATTAATGATCATGAATGTAGCGAGAGTGGATCATGCATGCAGCTGGTGACATATCCAAGCGTACATGCGTTCAATTCGTTGATAAATAATATAGAAGTGTGTGTATTCAGATGCGACCTGACGGAATGTTCCCTGGATGGAATGCATGCCACGCAAAGTCGGACTACTTTTAACTTTTTCTATAATGCCGCATTCGAAATAGCACACACAAGTATGCACAACAAACACATGCACCTTGCATGCACTCGTTACTTAGATTTTCGGGCTATGTGTGAAAGCCGGGACGGAAAAAACCATGCAATTTTATGAACCTCTGGATGCAATGCATGTACGCTTGCATATGTCACCAGCTTACTTCCATGAGGCGAATGTTTAGATTTTCGTGCCTGTGGCGGTAGTATCCATGCCTGTGGCGGAAGCGTGCATACCCGTGTGGGATGCGCACTTATATGCTATACGTAATAGGTGCACCGCGTGTATGCTTTTAAGAAAATTAGCCAATAACAATTATTTTTACTCGGTTACTTTTAGGTTTTAATGTAAATAGGAATTCATAAATATTTTCAAATAGTATTTGTATCAAGTCCGTCAGTAGATTCGTCATTATTCTTCCTGCATCTGTCGTTGTCCTGAATTTTCTCAAGCGTACTATAGATCCGACAAACTTTCCACTATATCTATTGCATATTACTAGCCGTTGGGCACAAAAGTTTTACTTCTCAAGTGTGGTCTTAAGCACACTAATATTTTTTTTTTCTTTCTTATATTTTCAATAATTTTATTATTATTATGGATTACTTGTGGATAGATGACGTGCCCAAGCTATCAACACCGCCAAGACCGATCAAGGAAAAATTATTATCGGCCCCGACCTCACCTCAGCATGCGGCCCAGAAATTCGTCGACGGACGCAACCCCAAAAGGTCCCAACATCGAAGGTCAGAACTACCTCAGAGGCTACGCCACCTAACCCACGAAAAAAAATCACCCTGGACGAGTATCGAATGCGCCGCAACCAACCACCGCCCAATGTCATAGTGGAACCCGCCTTATGGAAGAAAATTAAGGCCCTTCCACTCCCATGGGCGAAAATTATGTGCGCCAAAAAATCATACCGCACATCCTTCGAAGGGAACATCCTACGATTCACCCTAAATAAAGAGAGAACATGTCGAGTGGTGCTACATCCCCCAAGGAAACCCCTTCAACCAGGGCATTCCACCAACGCACTTAAAGGGAAGCAAAAAAAAAACCAACAACAACAATAAACAACACCAAGAATTAAAGTTGAATTAAAAAAAAACTCAAGATTGTTGCATGATAAATAAAAACCCAGCCAAAATCAAGTAAATTGTGTAATTTATTCAAAATAATAATATGAAAAAACAATAATAATAAAATATATGTCAAGGGCATCATCAACAGCCGTCTATTGAAGCTAACGCTTCAAGGCCCCGGAGGATGTTCGATCTTCTAATAATTACCTAAAAAAAAAAATACATAACAATAATAATGAGGTCATATATTTTAATATACTTACCATTTAAAAGGATCCTCCGCATACAAAATTTTCTTCCAAACAAAGGGAAACATCGTCCAGCAGCAGCTGCCCTAAAAGAAACTAAAATTACCACAAAGTATTAATCTTTATAAATAAAATACTTATCTGACAACTCGAGACAACAAAATCCAACTCTCCACCGCAACATCGTCAGGAGGCTCCCATTAAAACCCTAAAGGGAGAAAAAAAAATAATTAAATTAAAATATATATATAAAAATAATCATAAAACCTACCGAGCCGACAGAACTGACAGCCAAGTGTCAACACTGACGCACACATAGGAAACACGATCCACAACAAGTTCTGAAGCTCCCCACCAAGCTCCGCTAAGGAAACACGATCCACAACAAGTTCTAAAGCTCCCCACCAGGTTCCACTGACGCATTACAGTGGAGCAAATAAATACCGGAGCGCGTTGCCAAAAGCTTCAGATCACTCTTGATCTTCTACACGGTTTGATGGTAGAAGAAGTCGCTATTTGCAGCTAGTGGTCTCATCTCGATCGCATTATACGAATTTTAGGTAATGCGAATTTCTAATATATTAGCCGTATTGAGCTGATATAATTTGCGAATTTCTAATATATTAGCCGTATTGAGCTGATATAATTTCACGGTTACATTAATCGCCCTGAGTTTAATGTGACTCTCTAACAACTAACTATTAGTTCAAATTTCAGGAAACTATTGAATACATTAGTCGGATTGATGCTAATGTACAAAATCCAATTAATTGAATACACGGAATAGCTCGAAGAGATATTCATACCGATTGCATTATAGCAGAGATTCACACCAACTGCAGAAAAGCTAAAGTCAGGGCCATCTACAACTACAGGAATTTCTAAGCTTGAAAGTATAATAAATAAACATAAGTAGTGAAGTTGAATTGATTTAAATTTAGATTTAGTTAAGGTAATAATTAGCGAATTTTGTGAAATTGAATTTTGAAATAAATTGACAAGATGAATTACTGCCGCAGTCTTTCACTCTAAGTTATTGTTATAATCACTGAATTGTTCAAACAGGCTACCATAGCCCCGAACAGAAGCATTAAAATATTTTTTTTATTCTCGAATATTTAAAACTATTCGCGGTATCATGCTGGCTGCAACAGAGAAAGTAGATTTGAAATAAAGCCATTAAAGTTCTGTTTATTAGTAAGGAAAAATATATTTGCATAAATTAATTATTACTAAGTCGACGTCCATAATGCTGAAATTTCCCCAAAGTGGCGTTTCTACTGAGTTAAGCTTCACAATACCCTTGTTGTTAAAGGGACTAATTGTTATTTTTCTTTGAGTAGTGCTAAAGATCTAAATGAAGTTACACAGTCGGGTGTCCAAACCTCACAACTCGGGAAGCAAATAGATTATGTTGTATAATGCACCATGGTTGATGTGCTCGGCAAATAGTGTTAGGGATTTTTAAATAAAACAGTGTTTAAAACATTATAAAATATTCTTTTATTTTCTTATAATACATTTCACATTATTTTTCTTATTTGTTATCTTAACGGTGTACTTTAATTATCCTTAACTTATTCTACATCCATTATACTATAATGGCCCCACGGTAACGTGTCGTAGGAATTCGATACTAAATATCTCTTATCGTCGTGAGGACTGAGCGCAATTTTTGATTGAGTGATGGTGCTTACTTCATGCTTTTTCGATTGTATTAAATTTTGGCTAACTATTTTCTCGGCATCATTATTCAAACAGTCTACATAATCATCAAAAGTTAATCTATTTTTAACAATATTTCTTCGATTTTTTAGTTTTATCCTCACCCTCTACACGGATCGCGTACATCTTTGATCTTAGTCCAACAAACTCAGTCATTATGCGACCATTATTTTCATCCTTCATGAGACCCAGCACTTTTTTATTTACTCGAGGGATGCCCCAGATGTTATTGAGAGGATAGTCACTTGTGTCAAAATGAGTATGGCAATCATGTTTAATTATATCATATAAATCGGGGTAGGTAATTTCATAAATAAGAGAATCTGTATCAGTATAGCAAACTGCACAGTCGGAATTAAATTGGGGGATCATATAGTTGTAATGAAAATCATAAATTGTAGTCTTTGCCAAGTCGAGAATGCACATACCCACATAAATTGGTTTATTGAAATAGATCTCAGTCTTATTAAGTTCGATGGCTACCAGATTCTCATTGAAAATTGTCGATGTCTTGAATTCGGGTTTGGATATAAGAGCTTCGGCACCGTATCGCCCCAACCACTTGGTTACTAGCTTAACAATGCTATGCTTCCTAACATTCTCCATAGTCTTCCCGAAAACTGCATTATTCATAAGTTTAAAGAGAATTTTCTCAAAATCAGTTTTAGCTAATGCTCTAAGGCAGGTGTTTAGGTCAATATAAGACTTGAGCCATGCAGACTGATTGAATTGAAGAATTTTATGAATTTTTGTTAATTTTAATCCATGACGGAGAGCTTGTTTCAAATTTTTATAATGTAAAACATATTTGGTTTTGTTGTACAGTGTAGCCATTAGTTTATTTTGTTTTGAACCAGAAGGCGCTCTATGTTCAGGGCAAAATGGTAAATGTTTATGAAGATCATGAATTTCTTGGGGATACTCTAAATCTACCTCCAGAATGTAGCCTGTGGGTGAGTCGTCGAGCACATCATCAATCTGAAAGTTGTATACATTTTCCACCCACTTGAAGCCACTGTGAGGTAGAAGTTGTGACATTGCCCAACCATATTGGTTATTAATATCATAACATTGTATAAATTTTGAAGGTTGGGAGCGATCGTAGTCGGCCATATAATATTTATTATTTGCTTTGGAATAACGTTTTGAGCATTGACTTAGGCCGCCCCGAATTCCACGCTCAACAAACATGAGCATATCTACATCAGTTAATAACTCTAAAGTAACGCCAGTATGTTTGAGCATCGCATCCCAAGTATAACCTGGTAGAGTAAAGTAATGAGCGGGATCAAGTCCATAAGTTTTGTAGCAGCTTGCACGGAATTGTTCATCAAAAACATCAGCTAACAATAAAATATCTATCTTTAAATATAAATCGGAGTATTCACCCAAATTATTTAAATTAAATTCATGCCAAACTTTACAGGCGTGTGCATAATCTTCCTCACTAATATCACAATCATTTAACCTATTATAAAATTTAGAAATGGGAGGTAAAGAAGTTTCTAAAAATCTATCTTTAGAGTCGAAGTAATCGTAGGGATATACGCCTTTACGTGTTAATAGATAGAATTGATTTTCAGATAAATTTTGAAATTGAGCTTTTAAAACTGGAAAAGAACTTAAATGTGAGGACAGAGTATCTAAGCTACTGGCCATAAAGCGAAAAGAGTCTATAAATCGAAATTTAATTGGAGATCCATCTAAATGTTTTGTAAAAGAAATATATCTCTCTTTATTTATAGGCAGGAGATCAACGCGGCCTTGGATATCAGAAGCTATATTTTTAATAATGAAATGGGAATCGTAGCCGCTAAGATTGTGGAAAATTACGGGCACGGTGTGACTATCTTGAAAATTTATATTACATCCTTCATGAGCTGGGCCTCGGTACATACCTGTTAGGTGGCAGTGATCGCGAACCTTTTTATCATCCCCAGTAAATGGTTTCTCACATATATGACAGAGAGTGGCAGCCTGAAAGAACTCCATTTCATCAGATGTCATCTGGTCCATCGGTAGAGGGCAGAGAAAAATGGATTCTAAATTTTCAGCGAATTGATTCAACTCGCGCACAAACCACTCAATACAATCCTCGCCACGATAAGATTTGAAAAACGATAGCGTGGGGTTATATGAACATTTAACATAAAACCCTATACTACATGGCACATGATTTTGAATATCGTCCTTTTCATTACTATCTAATAAAAGGCGTAAATAATAAACGGCGCTTCTATCTTATTTCTAAAATTCTCAAATCTAAGCTCCTTCTGTGCCTCTGTTGGTAGCCGGAATCTACAGTTGTTGAGTTCCTTGCAGTCCTCCAAGTGACGTTCTAGTGCAGGTGGTGAATAAAAGTAGTGGAGACAGCGATCGCAAAAGTATTTTTGATGAGCATCTTTCGACAACTGTGATGATAGCAGCCGAGAGAGGCTCTTGATCGAAACGAAATGGTATTTGATGGGATCTTCATCTTCATTGTAGATATACTTGTTCTTATCCACCTCATCACAGTATTTATTTTGTATCATAAGTAAATTTATATGTTTTTCCTTCTTTTCCTTGGTTAAATACGTTGGTAGAACTTTAAAATTATCTTGTTTAATCTTCATCAAAATGTATACATTCACCGATAGATTATTTTGCTTCTCGAATCGGGGAATCTGCTTAATTGTCATCGGAAATTTAATGTCTCCTAGGTTCAAAACGTGGGAATATTTCGGGTACAGTGTTACACGTTGTGCATCTCTCTCAACTGGATGCAAAGCTGAAACTACCGCCCAGGCGAAACAAGCGTTGTCATCGTTTTTCACATTGATGCAGGCCTTTTTGCGCTTAATTTGTTGTGGCAGCTCAATATATGAGGATCCTAGCTGAGGTGTGAATTTATTAATGTTAACGGCTAGGTTGATGATTGCGGATAAAGCCCAGCCACTATCCTGTTCCTGGAATTCTTCCAGTTTTCTTAATATTGGTTCCTCAACATTCTGTTTGAACCAGGTGTTAATGTCGGTATCTCTGTATATGGGCACGTTCTTCGTATTCATGTATTTTAACTCAAATAACTCCGCATCAGCCTTTATAGTTTTAAATTCACCGCAAAATACTGCGTTGACCTTGATTTTAGCTTCCTTCTTCAATTCATTATTGATACGACGGTTGAAAAGTCCAATGCAATCATTTAGGAACTCCTTTGGCTCTTCATGCTTTAGGTTGATAATAGCGCCTGTCCTAATGCGGCCATTAAAAGCAGATTGCACATCTTCCCATTGAACTCTTTTTGAAGCCCAGTTGGTTCGTTTTGATAAGCCAGCACCTGTCACTAACCGCAACTGCTTCAATTGGGTCCGGTATCCTTGTAAGAGGTTAATCCCATTACCTAAGTGATGACGTTCGCTAGTTGTTGATGCGCTCTTTAAAGCATTATTTAAAAATCTTAGATGCTTACTACAATCTTTAACGCTTCGTTCAATTAATCCCCAGTTATTTGGAGCTTTTGTAAAAGCTGCCTTCGCACTTTGAACAAAATTTTCCACTGCACTTTCCATATTATTTCTTATTGGCCTTGCTTTATTAGAAATTCCTTTGCCGTTGTCTGTTGTCTCTGTGACTGACAGGTGAAGAATGAACTACTTAACTATTTTTACTCCTTTTATACTTTTTTGTTGTGCAACAATGATGCTATGATTTTCTAAATGGTTTGCGTGATTTAATTCAAGACATGTTTAAAGAATTAGACTTGGTTAATGGTAATTTGACATCATAGGTTCATTTTAACAGGCTGATAACAGGCATTCATAAACGCATTCAGTAAAAACCACTTTTTCCTCCAGCGAAAGACACTTTATTCTACTGAACACTAAAGCTTTAATGCTTGTAGCAATGTTAATATGTATATATGGGGTACCCTTCGAGTATATGTTAAAATGTTTTGCACTTAGCGGACTTCGCTGCAAGTAAAAAAACCTGCTGACTCAATCAATTTACTTAGTTGTCGATTTTGTTTTTCCATATCTTTTCGCGGGCTCTTTGCAACCGTGATCACCTCATGCGCAATTGTGCGGCGTGTTTCTGACTTTTCTTTAACTGTGTCCCTGTTACTTTGCTATAAGATTCACTGGCACATCCCGTAATTATTTTGCTTTTGATGCTTTTGTTTGTTCTCGCATAACATTTTTTATTAAAAATAATATTATTAATTGCTGTTAATAATAAAAAAATATAGGATGGCTGGTTTTAATATTTCTGCTACATTACTAAAATATGCTCCTCTTCTATTCTATTCTTTTACATTATACAAATTAGCACATCTAGTGTGAGAAAAATGAGTTTATTACTGGACAAAACAGCAAAAGGCAGTTTATTTTGGAGTGTTATTTATTACTAATCTCGATCTATGGTGGTTACACCTAATTAAGAAATTCCATTCTTAAACGAAACAAAAATTCGATGTAATTTTTTTTTTGCTAGCTAGCAGATACGCATGTGTAAAAGAATTTAATATACTTAGAACACCTTTGTCGTGTATATGTAAAAACACATTAAAAAAAAGTTGTCTACTGGCAAGAACGAAAAGCTTTTGCAAAAGTTATGCACTCTAGCAGATTTTGTTGCAAGTGAAAAAAGATATCTGACAAAATCAATTTGCTGGCTGCTTCCACCGAGAGTATTTTTTATTTGTTTTTCTCATACTAGATTTCGCGAGCTTTTTTTCAACTGCGATCAAGATCAACAATTGTGCTTGTGGCCTTTCTTCAAGTCTGATTTCCTGTTACTTTACTTTTAGATTCGCTTGATGCATACAGCTATTTTGCTTTCAAATAAATACTTTGATTGTTCTCTTGTAATATTTTATTACAAATTATAAATAAAAACAACCTTATTTCACAACATCCAAAACCTTTAGTACGCCAAGGAAAATCCGCCAAGGAAAATCCGAGGCGGCGAGATTGCCCCTATGTATTTTATATGGGGAAAGTGGGCTAGAACGCCCATAGCCTATTGGTCAATCCAAGCCACCGCCGCCGCCGAGTCCCAAGCCACCGTCATCGAGTCCCAAGCCACCGTCGCCGAACACACACTCGTATACACACACACACATTCACTTGCCCTTTCTTTCCCTCGTACATGACCCTGTGACGTCACAAGCCAATTGGCACAGTTAATAAAATCCAAGATGGCGGAAAAGGTGAATCTAGGGGTTATATGTAAAACCCCATGTTAAATTGCGCTAGAACCGGTATAGCATATCTACTAACGCCTTTAAAAACTGTTTATTATGTGCAATGTTTTCCTTAAAAAAAACCCAACAAAAAAGTCAGCTGTTATTATCCCTAAAAAGGGTTTATTATAGTGCATTTTTTTAATAAATATGGTAAACAAATTGCTGCGAATATCACCTCTGCTCAACAAATCTGCAAGTTTTAAAGTAGATTGGCACGTATATGTGATCAAGAAAAGTGACATTTTAGGGTTTGACGAACGTTCGTTAAGTTTGTTCGCCTATTTACGTGGATGTAAGAAATTATGAAGCAATCACAAATGAATCCTTAATATCCTTAATATCCTTAATCCTTAATAATATTATAAATGCGAAAGTAACTCTGTCTGTCTGTCTGTTACGCTTTCACGCCTAAACCACTAAACCGATTTTGATGAAATTTTCAACAGACATAGTTTAGACCTTGGAGACGGACATAGGCTACTTTTTATGGAGAACGAAAGGGTTGAAGGGGGTGAAATGGGGTTCAATAAGTTGTAAGGGGATTTCCTTCTATTGTATAAAAAGTAACTGACTGACAGACAACGCACAACCTAAACCGCTAGAGCTAAAGGGCTGAAATTTTGACTGTGCATCCCTATAATGGCGTGGACATCCACTATAAAGCGATTTTTCGAAATTCATCCCCTAAGGGGGTGAAAAGGGGTTTATCCAAACCACTGGAGCTATAGGGCTGAAATTTGGACAGTGCATCCCTATAATGGCGTGGACATCCACTAAGAAGCGATTTTTCGAAATTCATCCCCTAAGGGGGTGAAATGGGGTTTACCCAAACCGCTGGAGCTATAAGGCTGAAATTTTGACAGTGCATCCCTATAATGACGTTTGCATCCACTAAAGAGCGATTTTTCGAAATTCATCCCCTAAGGGTGTGAAATGGGGTTTTTACAAACCGCTAAAGCTATAGAAGAAGCGATTTTTCAAAATTCATACCTTAAGGGGGTGAAACGGGGTTTCTCCAAACCGCTAAAGTTATAGGGCTGAAATTTTGGCAGTGCATCCGTATAATGGCGTGGACATCCACTAAGAAGCGATTTTTCGAAATTCATCCCCTAAGGGGGTGAAATGGGGTTTACCCAAACCGCTGGAGCTATAGGGCTGAAATTTTGACAGTGCATCCCCTTAATGACGTGGACATCCATTAAGAAGCGATTTTTCGAAATTCATCCCCTAATGGGGGGAAATGGGCTTAACCCACACCGCTGAAGCTGGAGGGCTCTAATTTTGACCGTGCATCACTATAATGACGTGGGCATCCACTTAGGGGCGATTGAAATTTATCCACTAAGGGGGTTAAATGGGGTTAAGCCAAACCGCTGGGGCTAAACGGCTGAAATTTTGACAGTGCATCTCTATAATGACTTGGACATTTACTAAGAAGCGATTTTTCGAAATTCATCCCCTAAAGGGGTAAAATTTGGTTTACCAAACTACTGGAGCTACAGGGTTGAAATTTGGACAGTGCATCCTTATAATGACATGGACATCCACTAAGAGGCGATTACTCGAAATTCATCCCCTAAGGGGATGAAATGGGGTTAACCCAAACCTCTCAAGCTGAAGGGCTGAAATTTTGACAGTGCATCCCTATAATCACGTAGAAATGAATGACTCGAAATTCACTTTATTTAATATTCATTTGTGATTGCTTCATAATTTCTTACATCCACGTAAATAGGCGAACAAACTTAACGAACGTTCGTCAAACCCTAAAATGTCACTTTTCTTGATCACATATACGTGCCAATCTACTTTAAAACTTGCAGATTTGTTGAGCAGAGGTGATATTCGCAGCAATTTGTTTACCATATTTATTAAAAAAATGCACTATAATAAACCCTTTTTAGGGATAATAACAGCTGACTTTTTTGTTGGTTTTTTTTTAAGGAAAACATTGCACATAATAAACAGTTTTTAAAGGCGTTGCAAGGCACGCGGGTTTTATGCTAGTAATATTATAAATGCGAACGTAACTCTGTCTGTCTGTCTGTCTGTTACGCTTTCACGCCTAAACCACTAAACCGATTTTGATGAAATTTTCAACAGACATAGTTTAGACCTTGGAGACGGACATAGGCTACTTTTTATGGAGAACAAAAGGGTTGAAGGGGGTGAAATGGGGTTCAATAAGTTGTAAGGGGATTTCCTTCTATTGTATAAAAAGTAACTGACTGACAGACAACGCACAACCTAGACCGCTAGAGCTAAAGGGCTGAAATTTTGACTGTGCATCCCTATAATGGCGTGGACATCCACTATAAAGCGATTTTTCGAAATTCATCCCCTAAAGGGGTGAAAAGGGGTTTATCCAAACCACTGGAGCTATAGGACTGAAATTTGGACAGTGCATCCCTATAATGGCGTGGACATCCACTAAGAAGCGATTTTTCGAAATTCATCCCCTAAGGGGGTGAAATGGGGTTTACCCAAACCGCTGGAGCTATAAGGCTGAAATTTTGACAGTGCATCCCTATAATGACGTTTGCATCCACTAAAGAGCGATTTTTCGAAATTCATCCCCTAAGGGTGTGAAATGGGGCTTTTACAAACCGCTAAAGCTATAGGGTTGAAATTTGGACAGTGCATCCCTATAGTGAATTTCGAGTCATTCATTTCTACGTGATTATAGGGATGCACTGTCAAAATTTCAGCCCTTCAGCTTCAGAGGTTTGGGTTAACCCCATTTCATCCCCTTAGGGTATGAATTTCGAGTAATCGCCTCTTAGTGGATGTCCATGTCATTATAGGGATGCACTGTCCAAATTTCAACCCTGTAGCTCCAGTAGTTTGGTAAACCAAATTTTACCCCTTTAGGGGATGAATTTCGAAAAATCGCTTCTTAGTAAATGTCCACGGCATTATAGAGATGCACTGTCAAAATTTCAGCCGTTTAGCTCCAGCGGTTTGGCTTAACCCCATTTCCCCCCCTTCGGGGATGAATTTCGAAAAATCGCTTCTTAGTGGATGTCCACGCCATTATACGGTCAAAATTTCAGCCGTTTAGCTCCAGCGGTTTGGGTAAACCCCATTTCACCCCCTTCGGGGATGAATTTCGAAAAATCGCTTCTTAGTGGATGTCCACGCCATTATTCGGATGCACTGTCAAAATTTCAGCCCTATAACTTTAGCGGTTTGGATAAACCCCGTTTTTTTATAATTCCTCAAGAGTTAACCCTTCTAGCACAGAAGGCGCACTTTTCAGCTAAGCATGAAAATCTATATATGAGCCGTTTATTTTGAAAGTGGCATAAGTCACTTTTTTAAAAAAATCGAGTTAATGGCAAAACTAAATACAATTGAACGGTATCTTTTCATTTTGATACAAACAAATTTTTAAAAAAAAAGTGACTTATGCCACTTTCAAAATAAACGGCTCATATGTATATACATACACACACATACATATATAAATATATATATGTATATATATACATATATAGAGTTTCCCTTCTAACGCAGAAGGCGCACTTCCCAGCAGGGCTGAGAAATATTTACCGTGGCTCAGCTGAGACATGCAAACATAAAAGATTAAGTACCAATAAAAATTGCATGCAAAACACATAAACAGTCATGAGACAACAAATAGACTCCTTTTAAGCAGGTCTTTGTTAGTGCTCACGCTAAAAACATTAATATTTTTATTTACATTCATGAACATGCGATTAACAGGCTCAAATCGGCCATAATTGGTGTTAGAGGAGTTGATGTGTAAGAGCGGTGGTCCTCTCAGATTGTATCGGCTCTCTCTAAACGACGCACGGCGCCTTAGAAAACCTGAGTCGACACGTCCATTAAGAAGCTGGTGGACGAAAACAACATCGGCCACCTCACGACGCTTGTGGAGAGTGTTTAAGTTGAGTAACTGTAGTCGGTATTCATATGGTGGAAGAATTAAAGGGTCTTCCCAAGGAAGGTGATTCAATGCGAATCGAACGAACCTACGTTGAACCGACTCAATTTTTCCGACATGCGAAGAATAGTGAGGAGACCAAACCTGGGACGCATATTCAAGTAAAGGTCTGACAAGGGAAATGTAGAGGTGTTTAGTGATCAGGGTGCTGTTAAATTCTTTGGACCACCTTTTTATAAAACCCAAGACTAAGGTGCTCTTGGAAGAAATATAGTTGATATGAGTAGAAAAGTCCAGCTTGGTGTCAAATCTAATCCCGAGATCTTTGACAAAATTAACACGGGAGACACCCTCGCTAGAAAATGAGTAGTTATAAATTATAGGATCACGTCGCCTACAAAAAGTCATGACTTCGCATTTACTAATATTAAGAACCAGGTTGTTGTTAGCACACCAGGAGTAAAAGGTGTCGAGGTGGACTTGCAAAAGTTTGCAGTCCTCCATACTCTTTACGCGACGGTACAATTTGATGTCATCAGCATAAATCAGGATTCTGCAGTGTCTTAGCAAGGTAACAATATCATCAATAGAAAGAATAAAGAGGATAGGGCCAAGATGACTGCCTTGAGGGACGCCGGATGACGCCTCAATGGTCGCGGATTTGGATCCACGGAACAGGACTTGGTAGGTCCTGTCAGCTAAGTAGGACTGGAACCATAATAGAAGGGCTTCAGGGAAACCTAACTTTTTTAGTTTAAAAAGTATAATGGAGTGGGAAAGCTTGTCAAATGCCTTACTGAAATCAGTATAAACACAATCAGTATGGCAACCAGAAACGAAGCCTTCAACAGCATGGGAAGTGAATTCAAGGAGATTGGTGGTAGTGGAACGAGCTGGAAGAAAACCATGTTGGTTTGTTGAAATAAGTTTTTTGCAGATGGGTACGATTGCAAAATAAATGATTTATTCAAAAAGCTTCGGTATGACAGACAGCTTGGCAATTGGTCTGTAGTTCGATATTTCGTCCTTGCTACCACTTTTGTGAATAGGAATTATGAACGAATTTTTCCAAAGAGTAGGGAAGTACCCTTTATCCAGGGACTTTTGATAAAGGGTTTTCAGTGGACACTGGAGAACCTCCACACAGGATTTAAGGACAGCAGGAGGGATACCGTCAGGGCCGGAAGTGAAATCGTATGGGAGTTCATCAATATGTTTCATGATATCGTCAATGGAGATTGAGAGAGACAAACTAGTAGCCTCTCGGTGTAGAGTTATGTGACGAAAATTATTGTCATTAGGTTGAAAATTAGAAGGGGTGAAAGATTGATGAAAGAATGAAGCAAACATGTTGCAAATCGAGGAAGACTCACTACTTGACCAGTTAGTATGCTGCATAGTCTTTGGGTAGTTATCAGCTTTTTTCTTGGAGTTGACAAATTTGGAGAAGTTTCTAGGATCAGTATAAACCTGGTCCCTCATGCTGCTGAGATATTCGCCATACAGAGCAGAAGAGAGTAAACGAAATCTGTTATAGCAATCAGTAAATGTAATAAGACTCGGAGAATCCTTCCTTTTTAAATAGGTCTTCCAGAGTCTATTTTTCTGATTCCTTAAATGCTTCAGCTCATTGTTGTACCAAGGTGGAGATGAACTGCGCAATTTTCGGGGCTCAAAAGGTACGCATGAAGCAATAGTTTCATATAGTACCGCGTAAAACCGTGCCACATCGACATCCAACTCATTTGAGGAAAGTAAGCTGTTGAAATCAATCAAGGCAAGCTTAGATGAGAGTTCATTAAAGTTAGCCTTCTTAAAGTTGAAGGAATGGGTTACCGCCTCCGGACAAGGATTGTTATTTGAGTTGAAGCAGTAATTTAGCAAAAGAGGAGGGTGGTAATTGTCAACGGACGTCATGACTATTGGACTGGGTTCAACAATCATGTTTCCTGAGTCAGTAAAGAATGCAAGATCCAACTGCCTCCCTAACATATTAGTCACACCACTCATTTCATTAAGGCCAAGTGAGAATAAGGAGTTGAGAAAACAGGATTCCTTAGAGTTAAAATTGCTTCGGGGAGGTAGTTATCGTCAGCTTCGTCAAATACCCACTGAATATTGGGTAATTTGAAGTCACCAAGAAGAAGTAATTCATCACCAGTGTTCATCATATTCAGGCTATAATCAACACAGGAGATGAGAATATCATAGAGGTTTATACCTCCATCGTCAAGTGTGCTTATCATATCTGGTGGGATATAGCAGCACAACAGGAAGAGATTTGATTTTGAAAAAGAGATCTTGAGAGCGACAAGCTCAATGTCCAAATGGTTAGAGAAACTAGGAAGCGAAATTGGGTTACAATTAAGGTGGCTGCGGCATGCAAGAAGTACGCCACCCCCACGAGCTTCCGAGTCAGTGTGACGGTCCCTCCGAAAGACTTGGTAGGAGGAATCGAAGAGTTCAGTATTAAGAATGCCTTCGTGAAGCCAGGTTTCCGTGAACGCTATGACATCGAACCCACTAGCCATCGATGCCTGAAGGATGTCGTTAGTTTTTGACCTTGTCCCCCTTACGTTTTGGTAGTAGAGGGAAAGGGTCTCAAGTTTTTTGGCATCCTTGGTGTTCTCGGAATGGAAACGTTTGAGTGATGTGCTCGAGTACGGGTACGGGGAACAAAGAGCTTGGTAAGGGCACCAGCAGGCCAGAAACCAGGATCTAAAAGAGTCTCGGCAATAACGGGCACTGCAGACAAAACGAAAGAAGCAACAGGGTTGGAAACCTTGCTGACGTTTCTGCATGAAACAGTTCCAGGGTCTATAGATTTCTTCCTTAAATATTCACAGACAGACTCCGTCGTAGTTTCAGGAGAGAATCGTGATAGAAAGATATCTAAAGGTCTCGGAATCGTAATAAGAGGGGTGCACGGTTCTACGGGAACTGTAGCTTCAGTGACCGGGGGGTTGGCCACTATTAAGGTCGAAGAGGTTGATACCGAGACCGGCCTAGAGATCGATTCTTTCCCTGGAACCCGAGGCAAGAAACTCGGGGTGACACCGTCACCAATGATGGCTTGGCGATTTCGATTTTTCCTGCGACTTTTACGACTCACCTTAATAATAGGAGCAATTGAATTGCCGGCCTCCTGTGGCAAGAAGACATTCTCCGAACGAGAAGTAGGCTCGGGACAGGGTGAAGACAGAGACTGGTCCTCAACCTGCAGAGCGACATCAGATGCTGCCGTCGCTGGGGAGGTCTTATTCGTAACAACGACGCTCTCCAATTTTAAGGACAGGGAGCTTAGGGCATTGTGATTTTGAATCACTGTTGATGACAGCGATTCAATATCAACCCTGACACGCTTGGTATTCCTTTTTATGTCGTCCAATATAGGATGGACAGAAGCCGAGGAGCTAAAAGTGCAGGAGGAATACCCCTTAGGGTATGAATTTTGAAAAATCGCTTCTTAGTGGATGTCCACGCCATTATAGGGATGCACTATCAAAATTTCAGCCCTATAGCTGCAGCGGTTTGGGTAAACCCCATTTCACCCCCTTATGGGATGAATTTCGAAAAATCGCTTCTTAGTGGATGTCCACGCCATTATAGGAATGCACTGTCAAAATTTCAGCCCTATAGCTCCAACGGTTCGGATAAACCCCATTTCACCCCCTTAGGGGATGAATTTCGAAAAATCGCTTTATAGTGGATGTCCACTCCATTATAGGGATGCACTGTCCAAATTTCAACCCTATAGCTTTAGCGGTTTGTAAAAACCCCATTTCACACCTTTAGGGGATGAATTTCGAAAAATCGCTCTTTAGTGGATGTAAACGTAATTATAGGGATGCACTGTCAAAATTTCAGCCTTATAGCTCCAGCGGTTTGGGTAAACCCCATTTCACCCCCTTAGGGGATGAATTTCGAAAAATCGCTTCTTAGTGGATGTCCACGCCATTATAGGGATGCACTGTCCAAATTTCAGCCCTATAGCTCCAGTCCACGCCATTATAGGGATGCACAGTCAATTCATATATTTCAGCCCTTTAGCTCTAGCGGTTTAGGTTGTGCGTTGTCTGTCAGTCAGTTACTTTTTATACAATAGAAAAAAATCCCCTTACAACTTATTGAACCCCATTTCACCCCCTTCAACCCTTCTCCATAAAAAGTAGCCTATGTCCGTCTCCAAGGTCTAAACTATGTCTGTTGAAAATTTCATCAAAATCGGTTTAGTGGTTTAGGCGTGAAAGCGTAACAGACAGACAGACAGACAGACAGAGTTACTTTCGCATTTATAATATTAGTAAGGATTAGTTTATACATAGTTTTGAAATAAAATCCATTGCTGAAGCAATGAGAAAAATTAATTGATGAGCCTCACGTAGTATTTGTTGATGCTGCTATTATTCCTTGTTGGGTGACTTTCTGCTATTATAAAGCTGTACTAAAATAATGGTTTTGGCGCCCTACTGTGGTATGGTAATCGAAATGTTTTCCATCATCGGCCAACATTTAGTTGCTTACGAAGTTGTTGTCGTCGTATCGAATTCCGATTCCGCTTGTTCTTTCCGGCTCGTTTGCCTCTCGATGTTTCTGTAGCCTCGATTGTATGATTTTCGTAAATACTTTGCCGACGATCGAAAGAAGGCCAATACCACGATAATTCTTGCATTCCCGCCTGTCGCCTTGCTTCAAAATTTGGACAACGATCGCTTTCTTCCACACCGAAGGGACACGATCCGAACTCCATATGTGTGTTATGAGGACATGAAGTCGTTGTGATAAAACATCACCTCCGGCTTTGATCGTCTCAGCGGTTACTTGATCTATTCCCGGCGCTTTTCCATTTTTCAACTCATTTTATTGCTATCTTCACCGCGATAATTGTCGGTTCGGTATCGAGAAACTGATTCGTCGGCTGTTCGATAATCGACGGTTCGGGTGCTGGACCATGCTGCGGATCCTGGTTGTACAGCTGGTGGAAGGATTCTCTCCACCGTTCATGGGGAGAAGTCACAAAAGTTTCCCGATTTTTTGATGTTGTCATTTGTTGATGTTGTCTTGCCGCTTAACCGGTGGATTGTCTGGTACAGCGTCCGGTACTCGTGCTTCGACGCCGCTTCTTCCATTTGGACCGCAACGTTATTCCAGTACGCTTCGCGGGGGACCCCCGCCAAGATCGGGTGGGATTCGGATTTGACGAGTTTGGTCTGGGACAGCGAGGTGTTCGGACGTTTTCTGTTCCGGTCTCTTGATTTCGCGGCGAATAATAAGTGGTGATCCATAAAGTGAAATAACAAAAGATAAAATAAAATAAATAAAAATTTTAAATTCCATACAAAAGGAGAAATCATAAATACATAATTCATAGTGAACAATAGCCCATAAAAAAAACAAACAATATAAGTTCATCCAGCGCTGCAGTCTACGCGAAGGCTCACCACACTTCACTAGATGACATCGACGAAAGACACGACCGACGAACAGCAAAAGTAAGTACCCTTGCTCCCTACCCTCTCACGCATCACGGACTTACAGGCACGGATTTGCCCCGTTTCAAAAGGCATAACACTTTGACGCGGACAAATTTTATTGCCTCTGATGGATGCGGCAAATGTAATTCCGGAAAATATCCCTAAGAATATGGCGATTGAACCCGCGCAACCGAAGTCCCGTTACAAGTCAAGCTTTGCTATTGACCTCTGTAACATTCGTGGACTTCATGGGAATTTTTCTTTTGTTGAGTGCCACTTATCGACTTATAAACCCCCAATCTTCGCATTTAGTGAAACCCAAATATCACCCGATAATGACTTAAGTTATTACCAGATGTCGGGGTACACTTTAGTGCACAATCTCTCCCCCATAGGGGCATTGCCATCTATGTTAGGGATGACGTGGCTTATTATAAAATATATTCAAGCACGACTTCAGATTTTAATTATCTTTGGATTAAAATCATCTTCCGAAGCCACGTCATATTCTTCTGCTTCCTATACAGAAGCCCTAACATAAGTAACGAAGCTTCAACTTCATCATTCGATGTTATCTCTGAACAGATCTCGGGATTCTTATCATCCAATCCTAAGTGTGAAATCATTGTTGCGGGTGATTTCAATGTTCACAATGTAAACTGGCTGACTTACTCAAATGGCACCAGTGTTTCTGGCAAGGACGTTAAGCTCTTTGCAGACACCAATAATTTACACCAAATTGTGGATCATCCCACGAGAGTCCCGGATGTTTCTGATCAAGGAACCTATCTCCTTGATCTTTTTCTTACCTCACATCCAGCGAGGTACTTCGTCGAAGTAGATTCACCTCTCGGCAATTCGGACCACTGCTTAGTCAGTGCCAGCTTCCCTTTCGAATTTCCCACCCCTCCCAAACCAGTCAGGAGAACTGTATGGCATTATGGGAAGGCCAATTGGCTGGGGCTTATTCATTATTTCCAAGCCACTGACTGGGACCAAAGCCTAGGCCCAACAGATGGTTTAATCAGGAGTGTATGAACGCAATTAGAAACAAAGAAACCGCCTTTCGAGCATACAAGAGTTTTCCGAGTGAATCGCTCTGCCTAGAATATATAACACTTAGAAATTCCTGTAAAGTCACCATCAGGAATGTCAAAAATTCATTTGACAGCAAGTTGAGAAGTAAACTCCTTAACGCAACTTCTGGTAGCAAAAACTTGTGGTCCTTGGTAAGCTCCATTAAGAAGAATTTCACTTCATCCACAACTCCTTCACTTATCCACAATAAGAAGGTGATAACAAACAGCAAATCCAAGGCCGATTTACTAGCATCTCTGTTTGCATCAAATTCTTCTCTACCCGAAACTGATACGCTACCCCCGGTTCTCGAGCTCAATGCTCATTTAATGCCCAGGGTTTTCTTCAGGACTCGCGAGGTGTACAGGTGTCTCAAAGAGCTCGACGCCAATAAATCCACTGGACCGGATAATATACCCCCATCGTCTTAAAACAATACGCCTCACCTTTGGCTAAGCCTCTGCGCAAACTTTTTGCCCTATTGCCCGGAGTTTATCCAGATTCTTGGAAAATTGCCCATGTTCAGCCCATACCGAAAAAAGGTGACTCCAGCGATCCCTCCAACTACCGCCCAATAGCAATTACTTCTATTCTCTCCAAAAGCATGAAGGCGATAATCAACAAAAAGCTAATGGGATATCTAGAATCCAACCAACTTATCAACGACAAACAATACGGCTTCCGACAAAAAAGATCCACTGGTGATCTTTTAGTTTGCCTTACAGAGCACCTCCATCAAAGTTTGCATGGATCTGGTGAATCCAGTTTGGTTGCTTTGGATATCTCCAAGGCTTTTGATAGAGTATGGCACTCAGCCTTGTCAGCTAAACTCAAAGCTATTGGAATTAACTCGCTTCTGTATAAGTGGGTTGAGAGTTTCCTTTCCGGCCGTTCAATTAAGGTAGTATTGGATGGCGTCAAATATGAATCTCACCCCATCTCTGCGGGAGTCCAGCCTTGATACAAGACAGACTCATGCCAGATCCTGTCTTGATGATCGTGAACTAATGTTCAACTCTATTAATAATGACATTGAACTCATTCTAGAGTGGGGAGAGAAGAATCGTGTTGAATTCAACCCCACCAAAACCAAGTAATGTCTTATTTCAAGGAAAAAGATCAACACCTCACCATCCTTGAAAGTGGATGACGTGGTACTAAAGGCCGACCCATCCCTACACATCTTAGGCGTGACTTTAGCCAAAGACTTGCGATGGAATGACCACATATTCCAAATCGACAAACAAGGATCTCAGTGCTTGGGATTTCTTAAGAGGTGCAAGTTTCTCCTCCAGCCATCGGCCCGTGCTGTTATTTATAATTCCTACATTCGGCCTCTTCTCGAATATACTCAAACTCAAACTCAAAAGTTATTTATTCATTTAAACATAAAAAGTACAAATTCAATACATGTTAAGTTAATACTCGCCAAGAGGCAGACCGTATAATATGATAAGAAAATACTTAAGTACTAAGTTTATATAAAGATATAAAATATGCGCATGAATGCGACATATTACTGTGATAGTAAGTATCAAGCCAGGTGAATAGGCTGACTACGAGTATGAGAATATAATCAGAATCTTAATACTAACTTAAAACTAATACAATAAATATACAAAAATAAAAAAACAAAAATTTTTTTTATACATACGAGCGTGGCCAAGCATGGGCTCCGTCCGCAGTATTAGTAAGAAAATGAGAGGGTAGTGGAAAACTGGAAAAGCAGTGCCACCTCAAATGTCAGACATAATGCCATCAGCCGCAATATGAGGCAACGCCGCCAGGTCCATTTTCCAAACATGTTTAGAGGAAGTATTTTGCAAATTACATAATGATAAAAAAGAAAAATGTGAATGAAGTCAATAATATAATTAATGTAGATAAATAACAATGCAACTGAATATTTCATATATAGATTTTACAGAAATTAAATAGTATCTATATTAATGATTGGATTATAATTCAATTTTTACAACGTTTTTTTTTTTTTTTTTTTTTTCAAAATAGAATATAATGGCATTCGGAGATTTATGAATTATTTAATGTAAACAAAAGTTGGTTATTGAATTTATCGTACTTAGCATATTTACATTACACAGAAGAGATCAAAGATAGAAAATAAAGAGTAGTGTAAGAATGAACAGAACAGAAATTCGCTTCTGTTAAAGGTTTTTTTTTTTTTTTTTTTTTTTTTTTTTTTTTTTAATATAATATAGTATATGATTACACGATTAAAGATCACGACCATCATAGAACCCCGGGGGGGCGTAAGCGAAGTCGATAGGGCTAAGGTAATATGAAGTAAGAGAACGGGGGTTGTCGAACCAACATTTCCTAATTAACGGATTCTCGTGGTGCTCAAGTGAAGTAACCCTGACTTTCCATTTATCCTGAAGGTAAGTGAGGAGGGGAGTAATGTTAGCTCTATCATAGAGTTCCCTGTTAGAATAAAGTCTGTTCCTGGATTTGAACCTTAGTGAGAGGCATTGTCTAAGAATCTTACGTTCAAGCCTTTCTAAGTTACGTGCCCATGTAGTAGAAATTGAATGCCAACAGGGAAAGGCATATCCAATTATTGGCCTAACAAGTTGTTTATATAATAATAATTTGGAGTTCTGGTCAAGTTTGCTTTTGAATTTAAGTACCGGGTAAAGACGGCCAATTGTTTTTTTTACTTTAGAGATCAAGAACTTGGCATGCTGATTGAACTTAAGTAGGTGATTAAAATTAATGCCTAAATATTTGAGACTTTTGGAGACTTTGATGGGGATGTTGTATAAATTTAATTGTAAAGAGTTACAAACTTTGGCGGTTCCACTGCGACATTTACCCCAGGCATTACGAAAGGCGATGAATTGGGTTTTGTTAGCATTCAGGGAGAGTCCCCATGTGCCGAAAAAACGTTTTATTATGTCAAAATGCTTGCACATTCCCTCCATACTCTTCAAGGGATCTCTATCAGAAGCATATATGAGCGTATCATCAGCATAGAGAATGGCTTTGGAGCGATAGCCTGGAATAGAATGGGGGAGATCATGAAGAAATAGATTGAATAATTTGGGTCCCAAGACAGAGCCCTGGGGGACTCCGGAAAGTACATCTACAGGGTTGGAAGAAAATTGGCCAATTTGAACCGACAAGGATCTGTTAGAGAGGAAGCTGGTGATGATTCTAAGAATATGAAGGGGGAAACCAAGTTGGGACATTTTGTAAAGTAGCCCGGTATGCCAGACAGAGTCAAAAGCAGCTTTTAGATCCAATGAACAGACAACCGTGGGAGACTTATTCCTAAGCCCTGCGGTGATGTCATTGTGAAGGACAAAAAGCGCATGTTCAGTGGAGTGAGACTCTCTAAAACCAAATTGTTCATGGGGAATTAAGCTCTGCATGCTACAGTGGTGGTCAATGTCGGAGGCCAGGAAACGTTCAAGTAGTTTACCTAAATTTGATAAGGAGGAGATCGGACGAAAATCAGAGGGGGAGCTGCCAGGAGAGCCCTTAGGGATCGGGATTAACTTTGAGAATTTCCAGGCTTTGGGAAAGTAGCTGTTATTTATACAATTATTGAGAATGGAAGTCAAGGAAGGGGCTATATAGGGTCCAATCTTTTTTAGTATATAATTGGAAATATTATCATTACCAGCAGACCTCTTGCCATTTAAAGAGTGGATTCTAGAAATAAGAGAGTCGGGTTTAACAAACGGGTAAGGTAAAGTCTCATCACAAGAGGAAGTTTCCCTGAAGTCAATGAGAGTGCAGGGGGTATGAAGTTGGAGGGAGTCAACTGTGGCTATAACATGATCACGGTTGGAAGTATTGTAGGAAGGCTGCCTGAGTTTAAAAAGGTCCTTATAGTAGGTAGCAAACAGTTCAGAGACATCTTTGGGAGAGTAGAGGTTCCCAGAGGTAATATTATCATAAGGGTGAGGACAATCCCTACCGATTATCCTGTTTAGCTCCTTGTATAATGACGGACCAGGTTTCATGGATCTAAGTTTATTCTGGAAGGACCGGTTAAGGAAGGCGGAAACACGGGCATCCACTATGCGGCTGAGGAGCATGATATTGTTTGCCAAGGCCAATGTACTGCAATTATGTTGAAAAAGGTTCCTTTCAAGTTGGCGCTTGAGTTTCCTACGCCAGTTTTTACGAGTCAAGAATAAACTTTGAATGTCCTCAGGCAACCTCTCACGGAAGCCATGAGACTTGAGGGGGGCCACTAAATCCAAGAGGGAGTTAAATTTGTTGTCCAAGGAGGAGATAGAAGAGTCAATCTCGTCATTCGACCAATTACTAGAGACAGGAGGAAGAACGGTATGGAGGAAGTTATTAAGACTAAGACCGAAGACTTTCCAGTCGACGGAGTTAAGAGCCCGATATTTAGGAGTAGACATAAAAAGGGGTTGAAAATTGGGGAAATAGAATTCCAGAACGATGGTATAGTGGTCGGAGAATGAAGGGGAAGTGGAACAACTGATAATGTCTGAATTGCCAGAGAATTTATCGGAAACAAGGAAAAAATCAATACAGCTCATGGACCTGGGAAAAGTAGCACTACCAGGACCAACAACCGTAAAAGGATCAAGAAGGAGATTGTTTTGCTTCCAAGACGTAAGGAGTAAGCCATTTCTATTTGTCACTCTATTACTCCAGTTAGGATGCTTCGAATTAAAGTCACCTGCAACAATGATGCCTTCATAGTCGGGCTCAAGTGAGCAAAGTTTATGCATTAGAATAGAAAAATCAGACGAGCGGATGTCGATGGGCAGATAAATGGAAATTATAAGCAACTTACCATGGCTTGAGTTGGGAAGTTGAAGAGAGACTTCAACGGCTACATAGGAAATAGGAAGAGAAAGGGATATTTGACGGGATATAAATGTATTTCTACAAAGAAGGGCAGTGCCTTGAAAATTATTATTACGATATGTCTTGTAATTACTGAGGGAAAGCTTAGCTTTGTCATGAAGGTGAGTCTCTTGGAGACATAAAAAATCAAAATTGTGTAAGGCAAGGAGATCACGAAGTGAATATCTACGGGCAAGGGAAACTAGGGAACCAACATTCAAAGAGGCACAGCTAAAGGACCTATTTGACATTAGTACAAATATCAAGATAGAATCTCAACACCGCAATCCTCTTCTCCGCCTCGTCCCTAGCTGCCCTATAATTAGGAATATATTTATTAACCATTTCTAACAAAGTGGAAGCTGAAACACCAAATAGCTTTTCTGGATAAAGAAAGTCAGAAACCTCATCAGAAGTAGGACGAGAATTAGGAGAGTTATTTTTAAAACAGTCAGCATATGATTGGTTTTGGTTTCGAAATTGATTTGGAACGACATTATTTTTTTTACCGAGGGCGGGAAATTGATTAGATTCAGTATTAAAGTTTGATTTAGTTCGCTGATTAAGACGTATTTTATCTCTAAATTCATTACGACGGCGTAGAGAAGGACAGCCTCCAAAACTAGCGGGGTGCCCAAAAGCTTTGCAGTTTACGCAATAAGGCTCACCAATGCGATTTTCAGGAGTACGGGGACAGGCACGAGGAGGATGGGAGCCATCACACTTGACACACCTATACTGATGGTTACAATTAGAGGCTGCATGGCCATGGAGCTGACAATTCCTGCATTGAGTAGGATTTTTGTTTTTGATCCTCTCCCAGGAGACGCGCTGGTGGAGAATGGTATTGATTGAAAGAACCTTATTGACATCGGTTTTAGGAGGAAATTGAATAGAGAATAGGTTAAGGGTTAAATTATTTCTGCGGGAATGAGAGGTTTCGTATCTTCTTACACTAGATACTTCGAGAAATGGGAAGTTGGACTTAAGATCCAAAGAAATTTCTTCCGGAAGGAAATCCGAATGGATACCACGAATAATAAACGTTTCGAACCTATCTTCGGGATGGGAGTAGGTATGTGAAGCAATATCCCTTTCCTTGAGTTTATTAAAAAAGAGGACCTTATGCTGGCGTTCCCGAAAGAAGATCTTACAAGCACCCCCCCGAGTGTGGGCTAGGCGAAAATCACAATTCGGAAATATAGCGAAAATCATTTTTGTTAGATGTCTAACACTGACATCCTGGACTATAATCGGTGGGCAGTAGCCACTCTGAGTTTTTTTACTATTAGTAGAATTAAAATTGTTATTATTTAAGTTACCAGAAGAGAATTTCTGATTGTTATGATGATTATTATTGTTAACATTGGAAAAATTATCATGATTCTTATCTCTAGAATTAAAGTTAATGTGGGTGTTGGAGTTGTAATTGGGGTTGTTAAAATCCCTCGTATAAGTCTGAGTGATGGGTTCTTCTTCCAGTAATGAGAAACCATTTGTGTAGTTGTCGTTATTTTCTTCATGTGTGGAAATAGGACTGTTAGAACGCCTGTAAGAATTATTACGACTCTTCTTGACAAGAGTCCATCCTTGGTCGTCATCACGAAGTGAAGGATCACTATCTACACCAGAATTTAATTCATGCTCGCTCACCTGTTGGTCCACTTGGATAGGAGGGGCATCAATATTGTTAGTGTTGTTTATGCTATCATTATTAGACATGGGACTTTCCCTTTCCAGTTCCATCGGTGGGGAGACTTGTTGATCGGGAGAACTGAGGACCCTGCGGCAATTCTTGTTTAGCTCTTCTAGTACATAGGACTCATTAGTATTGGATGAAGTACAAGCAATCTTACCCTTGGGCCAGTTGTCGACATTTCTATTAATTTCGTCAACGAAATTTTTATCGCGGGCCAAATCGCGCAACTCATTTCTATTTTGATTTCTTAGCCTCCGAGAATTCTCGAGAGAGGATGAAATTGATGCGTTGTCGTTAGAAAACTTTGGATAAGGATTAGTTTTAACATTAGCGTAAGTCAATGCGCTTTTATTAATGGTACCTTTAGGAATATTATTATTATTGTTGGTGCCAGGACGGGGACATCCGTCCCCGCCCTCGGACATGGCTGAGCTAGAGCGCTTAATATGTCTCAATGTAACTTTATTTGACTACTAGTAAGTAGTTAATAAAATTGAAATAATAAGATATAAGGGGAAAGGCGACCCTAGCAGGTCCACACAAACCGACTTGATGTAAAATAATTAATGGATTAAATAGATCTATTAAGATTTGATTTGATAAAGAATCAAATTAATTAAATAAGTCAGTAGCACGTGCTACTACAGTAAGTAAAGAAGCACTAGCAAAAGAAAATGGTGTCCACGCGGTGGGAGTGCGATGGCGCTTATAGGTTAAGTAAAAATAATATAGCTTCACACAACTTATAATAAGTCTAATTCGGGTTAAACTTTCGAGGAACAATTTTGCACAGAAAATTATATTATTTATACAGCCACTACTGCAATAATTAAAATTTTTTTAAAATTTTAATAAACTTTCTAGAACCCGGTCTTAAATGGCGTCCGCACGGCTTCGCTTCGCACTTCGGAATCACTCGAATATAACTCCATCGTTTGGGGCGGCGCTCCTTGGCATGGTTAGATAAGGTCCAAAAAAGGGCCCTTAAACTAATTGATGGTGACTCCAGCCCCTTTCTCCCCTTTACAACCTTTCAAAATTCATCAACAATATCATTAGCAAGAATATCAGAACATCTAAATATAGTGTAAAAAATAGCCTTGAATTCAAAAAGAAGATTGAGAATATTACCTTGAAGGACGATGAAGTTCTTTTGTCACTAGATGTTACTGCGTTGTTTACGAATATCTCTCAAGACGCGGTTATTGCAAGTTTAGAAAGACGTTGGGCACAAATACAACGGAATTGTGATCTTCCTTGGGACGAGTTCCAAAAAGCCGTGAATCTTATATTGTCATCGACCTTTTTTACGTTCAATGGCGAATTTTACAGACAAAAGTTTGGTAGCCCCATGGGCAGCCCCCTAAGCCCTATACTTGCTGAGATTGTTATGAATGATTTAGAATGTGATTGTTTTTGTAAACTGGATATGAGAAACCTTACGTATTTTAGATATGTTGATGATAGTTTCATGGTACTACCAAACTCAAAGATTAACATCTTATTAGAAACATTTAACTCGGCTGATGAACATCTTAAGTTCACACACGAACATGAGGTAGACCAGAAACTCTGTTTTTTGGATGTAGAGGTTGAAAGAAGTGGTAACAAATTGATAACTAACTGGTACCAAAAATCAACTTTTTCAGGTCGAGTACTTAATTATAATTCTTTCCATCCCACACACCAAAAGGCAGCAATGGTCTACAATCTCGTTGACAAAGCAATTAAACTTTCTGAAAGCCGTACCACAATACTAATATCCAAAAAGTCAAAGACATATTGGCTGCGAACAGTTACCCAAAGAAATTTGTTAACAAATATATCGGAAAGAGAATCCATTTTCTTAATAACAGCTTAAATAACTCCGGTGAGACTGTCACGCAAGAGAAAAAACCGATGGTAATTGTTCCACATATTAACACCTCTACTATCAAAATTTCTAGAACGTTAAAAAATCTCGATTTTAATGTTGTAAATTCAATTCACAATAAATTGAACGACGTCATAGTTAAAGGGAAAGACAAAACAAAAAAAGAACATCAAACACATGTAATTTATCAAATAGATTGTGCGGACAATAACTGCAATAGTACATACATAGGCCAAACTTATAGAAGATTACAAACTAGATTACACGAACACGAAACTAACATTTTGAAACATTCGAAATATCATACAATAGTCACTGCACACAGAAAAGATAATAATCATGATTTTAACTGGAACCGGGTAAAAATTTTGGAAAAAGAACCAAACGTAAAAAAACGTTTAATTTCAGAAATGATTCACATAAAGAAAAACAAAAATTGTATTAATGAGCAGACCGACACGGACAATCTGAACAATGTGTACCTGCCTTTAATTGCGTGAAGCACCCTGCGCTTTACTAGCCTTGCCTCGTAACATAGCGAAATGTCGGCCGTCAACGATACCAAAGAACTGACTGTGATAACATTAGTTATTATTACTTAAATTATTATGACTAAGTCTAACAACACGAAAACCTTTGTAAAAGTTTGTTTATACTACTCAACAAAAGTCAGGTTGAAGAAAAAGGTATGTTTGTAATTATGACAAGAACTGTTATTGATGACAAAACATAACCTCTGATTCATGTCTTTTGTTCTGTTATAGATTATTTTTAGACAATATTAATATTAGTTGACCATAGAAGTAAGCATGTTACACACAAGAGGTATTATTTTTGTTTAATTTTGTCAAGTATGCTATATTGAGGAAACTTATTATTGTAAAAAAATTTTATTGTAGCTTGAGAATGACCGAATCTGACGGTCGAAACGTCGCTTTGTAAATAAAAAGGTTCAACAATTGAACTTTCGTTGGTTTTTGGCATAACTAAATTCATTCTTCGTATTTTAAATTTA